>JACGTP010000009.1:660751-822683 GCA_023678845.1 Mischocyttarus mexicanus
CCGTCTATTTATTCAAATTTCATCGGCCGATATCTCGAAAAGGGTTGAGTATTGGAGGGTAGTTGTAATGGCGAAATTGTAGTACTAATCAACATTTACAAGTGTGTAAAGTTTCAAAGAAAAACAAGGGGGGCTGACCTAACGGTCTCCTTATTAGATGTCTTTCCATGATCAATAGAAAACGACACGTTCCATTGAATTAAAACATATTCGTTATTATTTTCTAAACCCCTATCTATCATAATTAAAATTATTTACTTTTAAAAGATTCTAACATGTGTGTGAAGTAACATGATTATAGTGACTCGATCAGTGATTTAATTTACATCTAAAACGTGTATAGTTAGCACGTGAATGTACATTAAGTAACAGTAAACACGTTTTTGTTGGTACGTTTTTGTTTTCCTTCTTGTTTACTTGATTTCTTTTTATAAATTCACGATTAAAGTATCGTTAAAGGTAATAGTTTATTCTCTCTCTCTCTCTCTCTCTCTCTCTCTCTCTCTCTCTCTCTTTCTATTTCTGGTGAAATAAACAAGAAATCAAGAAAAATCATTAGTCTTCCTCCGAGTTTTTCATCGACGTGTCCAAGCCGTATCGATCGTGGATAGGTGCACAAAAACACAAACGAGCAAGAAAAGAAAAGAAAAGAATAAAAAAGAGACATAGTTCCACTCGTCACAAAAAACGATACCTCTGATACAACACGAAGATTTCTAATCGCGAACGAAACGATGCTTGCACTTATTCAATATACACCATGGCTCGTCATTCACAACTTCCCATCACTCACTTCATCACCATTCACGCCAAACTCATCATCCGCTTTAGAAAAATCACCGTTCCGCGTTACACGAAACTCCTAACTCTACGGACTAAAGAAAAATTCTGAACAGGAGAGAACATTGAAGTGAATTTATCCAGATTTAACGCAATAAGTGCTTTGTTTTTTGAAGAAAAGAGAAACAAAACCTAAAAAAAAAAATATATCCGCAATAAAAGTGCTTCGATAAAAAAAGAGAAAGAAAAGAAAAAAAAAAAAAGGAAAAAAAATTATTCGACAAACAAAATTGTAAAATAAATAGTTCGTTGCGTGTGGAATACAAGACGGGACGTAAAAATGGTTTGTTGTTTAACCCTTTTAGCACCGAACGACGATATATCGTCGTTCGATGCACTTGCCAAGAATACCAGCGACGATATATCGTTGCGCCTCCGTTGGGGCCTTATTGTATTCATCAGAAGAGGTCTGTGTTTCAAAATAACTTTATAAAATGTTAAAATGGTTCATATTCGATGCAACACAAGTGAAAAATTGTTATTAGATTAAACTTTTTGTTATATTTTATGCTGATTAGTGCCGCGGGTCTGTATATGTTAGAGCGATAAGATAGAAACGGGATATCCCTCGGATATTTGTCGGCACGGGATAGTTTCTTTGGACCGTTATCGCAATCTTTATGATGTTTATTATAGTTATCGGAATATTCAAGTGGGATGCGTGCATCGACTCGGCAAGCCTAAAATCTTTTTCAGTCTTTCTTCATTCTTCTAACGTGCAGTCAGTATTCAAAACCATCAAAGTTTTCATAGAGACACAATTAGCAGTAGTAAATTTTGTCAGTTTTGTTGATACCTTCTTGAAAAAATTATACCCTGTTACGAACATGGATGACGCAGAATATAATAACACTTATATTTCTTTTAGTGACGTATTACCAGCTGCACGATCCATTTGTGTAGTAGATCTGTCTGACGCTTGCCGTGCATCATAGCGTTATCCTTCCGTTTCATTATCCGACTTCTGTTATTGTATTGCAAATGATTGCAAAATGCAATGTCTATATATTATACTAAAAGATGTATATAGAGCTATGACCAAATGATGACTTTTTTTATGTGCAATAACCATTTGAAAAAGAGAAATCACTTTGTACGATTTTTGTTATGTCTTATGTTCATGTTATTCTTATGATTTTCAACAAATAATAAAAAACAATTCGTATCGTTTTATTCTCCCTTTATTTCCGAATATGCTGCTTTTTATATTTTGTAAATATCACTTCTACTTTCGTTTTTACGAGCATTTTCGTAAACCTCTGCAAATTCACCGATTCGGCCCGTTTTCTTCGCTTATGCACGTTTTTTTCGCTGGTGCTAAAAGGGTTAAAAAATACAGAATTTCAAGTGAATGGGAGAAAAAAGTTGTTAGAAGGGGTGCTGAAGTAAAGTAGACCTACACATATGTATCTAAAGAAGAGGAAATGCAAAAGAATACAAGGAGTAGGAGGAGGAGGAAGTGATAACGACGAAGGAAATAAAGAAGATAGAAGACGATGACGAAGACGACGAAACAAATGAAAACATGTATGTTTGTATGTTTCTATGTTTATATAATCCCCGCGTGTGAGAGCCAGCCCGAAGAAGATCTAGAAAAAAATATAAAAATAACAAAGAGACGCACAAACGATTTAAACAAAAGAAACGTTAAATATTGAAACGAGAAAACCTAATAGGAAGAGTGAACAAAATAACGCGCGTCGAAAAAATAGTGATGGCATACAGTGATTGATAGGTAAAAATATGAATAAGGAAAAATAAGCGGAAACGTGTGCGTGGGTGCGTGCGTACGTGCGTGCATGGTGCGCGCGTATGTGTGTGTTTGGTGTGTGTATGTGTGTGCTGTGAATGAGTTCAGTTACGTCGATGAGAGAGATAAGCTGATATTGAGAATTTAAATGAAAATAAAAATAAATAAATAAAAAAAAATAAAAATAAAATAAATTAAAAATAAAAAAGTTTGTAGAGTACGCTTGCGAGTCGATCAAATGAGCGTGCGCGTGTGTGATAATTAATTAATAATAATGATAATTATTTAAAAGAAAAAATTAATAAAAGAAAAAAAAAACAAAAGTAATCGGAGGAAGGATCTTACACGTCGGAAAATATGTTTTGTACCTGATAGATTTTTGCCTGACGTTTTGAAAATATATATAACATTGCATCTCTTATTGTTAAATAACGACGATCATTCTTCGAATTCTTAACAAACACACCTTACGTTCCACATTCATAAAAAAAAAAATACTCGTTAAAAGGCAAAATATTATCCCTTCTTTCTCTCTCTTTTTTCTTTTATTCTTCAATTAATAAATGAAATAGAAATTAAGTTTAAAGGATTGTAAAATTATCGATAGTTTCTTTTTTAAAATATCCATTTAATATTTAATAATTCGCAAGAGAAATGTTAAGAAATCGTAGGATGAATCTAAATCGCAAATCGCGTAGTAAGGATCCTTACCGTAGAGATCAATGGTTTCAATTAATCGACAGAAATAATTTGCTTTCGATTTGAATTAACAGGCTTGTATCTAGTAATCATATACATACATACATAAATACATAAATTACATGCATACATACGTGCAAATATTATATCGCAAGTCGCAATGATATTTATATACGAGGATCGTTATATAATTAATCGTTACGATATTGTTCCATTATAAAACGAAGTACAAATTATTCGTTATTTGGTTTCCGATCGACGTGCCTAGCCAGAGCAACATCTTGCGTTTTTGTAGGACAAGTAAATGTAATCGTTCAAAATGATCTTTCTTCGTTTTCCATATTATAAATACAATAGCATTTAATAAAAAAAAAAAACCCGTGTAGAGTTAAAGAAGACAAACAAAAAATAATAAAACACATTGACACGAAGAAGTATCGATCGATATAAAGCACACATCACACACACACACACACACACACGCAAATACATATACGCGCGCGCGATATAATTGTTACGAACGCGAATCGTTTTTTGTATTGTAAATAAATAAATTTTCCATCGTAGGGAAAAATTTCGTTTGCGTAAGAAGGAAAGAAAGAAGAAGAAGAAGAAGAAGAAGAAGAAGAAAAGGTAAAATGAGGAAGTAAGCGATTTGGTTTAATGATTTTTATAGTGTGTACCATTGCTGCTTCTCCTATAAAAAGAAAGGCGGGGAGAAATCTAATGAAATTTGGGAAGAATTAGGTATATTCACATACACACATAACACACACACACATGGCCCGTCCCGATTCTTTGACCACCAAATCGGCCGCACGTCGATACTGGCACGAGACCAGCCGTGCGAAACGCAAAGGGGCCGAATTTCTGGCTTCATTTTAGGCTGAGTTATTTACATACGAATAGAGACTGAACGGGGGAATGCATTTGGCAAATATTTCTTCGTACGCTCGATCGTTTTGACATCCGCATATGCGTTCGATGTACACGATACTGGCAAAACCGCATACGGTCTCGCACGTGCGATTATGAAATATAAGTTACGAGTACGAGCTCAAACAACCCCCTTTTCTTCTCCAACCTCTCATTCTGTCTCTTTCTATTACACACGCACGCCCAAATACACACACACACGAGCTCTGTCTCTCTCTCTCTCTCTCTCTCTTTCTCTCTCTCTCTCTCTTTCTCTCTCTTCCTCTCTCTGTTTCTCTTTCAATCTGTCTCTGTTTCCTGCAAAAAGAAGATACAAATTCTTTCGGTTTATCTGTCTTTTTGAAATTTTCAATACCACACTACCACCACCACCACCACTACCACCACCACACCAATAGCAAACATTAATTATCAGCGGATCGATACTCGGCTTTGATAATTTTCTAAAAAGGCGCGAAACGAAAAAAAAAAGTTGCAAATGAAAAACACATATCAAACGTAGGGTGTTCGGATAAAACAGTTACCGTATGTATATGTACGTTCAAACAATCTTTTATTTACCGAATTATTATAACGAAGCGTAAATTTTTAACCAATCTATGATAGATTTTTGATCGATAGACGAAGAAGGATATAAAATACATTTATTGTACTTTGTTAGAATAACGAATTGAAAAGCGTATGTATTTCCCGTCCAAATTGTATTTTAAAAAAGACCATTTAACTAACAATAAGTGAAATATGTTAAATTCGGTCACCCTACTTTAAAAGCGTCAAGATTCGAAATGAATTGTTTACAAATCTTGTATTCGATGAGAAAAATGTGAGCGAGGAAGAGAGAGAGATAGCTTAAAAGCAAATGAGAAAAAGAGAAAGAGAGAGAGAGAGAGAGAGAGAGTGAGATTGTGACGAAAATAAGTAAGAGAACAATATATTTTCCGACGTAGGATCGGCTTTAATAAAATTGGATGCGTCTGGATGTGCGCGAGTGTCTTTATCGATGTTGTGAACCGTGTTACGAGAAAACAAATAAAATGAACAAAAAAAATAAAGAGGAAGAAGAAGAAGATGATGAAAAAGGAGACGAAGAGATATTAAACGAGAAAAATAAAAAAAAAATAAAAATAATAAAAAACACGAGAGATTACAGCGACGGTGAAAAAAAAACCTTAAGAAAAAAAATAAAAATAAAAATAAAATAAAATAAAATAAAATAAAATAAAATAAATAAAGAAGTAATAATAATAATGAATAAGACGTAAAAAAAAATAATAAAAGAAAAAAAAAAGAAAAGGAACGTACGAAAATGCCAACAAACACCACCACCGCGACTAACAATTAAAAACAATAAGAAGAAGAAAAAATAATAATAATTATTGACGAGATACGAGATGAAGTTTGCTGCTACGACGCGAGAAGAGAATAAATTAAAATAAAAAAGAGGAGAAAAAGAGAGAGAAAAAAAATAAAAGATGCATACACTCTCTACCAACAGCGTACCACGAACAAAGACGACAAGACACTGTATATTATTGCTATTATTTATTATTACGATATGTTCGTTGACTATTATGTTAGAAATAAAAACTACATTGAGAAATGACGTCTTTCTGTGGATATCCCTCGAAGTATTTATTCACCTTATCCGCTTACTCACCTTTTTTTAATGATGTTTTTTTCTTTTTTTTTTTTATTAGAAACGTAACGAGAAAAGAAAATGAAAGAAAGGAAGGGGAAAAAAAAAGTAAGAGAAAATGCTCGCGTGCTGAGGTCTAATACCAGTTACCGCTAAAATAATGAAATGGAATACGGGAATATAAGAGTAGGGGGGGGAAAAAGATAAAAAGGGAGAACTGGGTGAAAATAGGGAATGATGTGCGTCGAGATATTGAAGTAGTGGTGGCATAAAAGACGCTTCAAGGATTATGAACCCTTGAATCCTTTTCTCCTTTTTTTTTCTACCCGTACGTTCCTCTTTTTTTTCCCCTTTTACGTATCTCCCCATTTCACTCGTTCGGCCTCTTTCTTTATATTTTTTATTTTATTCCTTTTTTATTTTTAACCATCGTCATTACGACTAGTCGTCACTCGGAAACGAGTAAATGGACGAAAAAGGAAAATAGAGAAACGTCGTGACGTTTCCGAAGGACGACGAAAGATCGACGAAGTCTTTCTTCTCGCAGTGGCGTCGTCTCTAAGAAAGGTCTAGGTAAATGCGGATGGATTTCCTGGCAAGGAGCAACCTTAAATCTGGGTCGTCGAGGATATTTAGTTGCCAATATTCGATACACCATTTCTCCGATTGCGCGACACAATTCTTTCAATGTTTCTTCGAGTGGTAGGATGTTTCGTAGTGGGGGGAGGTACATGTATGTATCTCCTACATTTCTTAATGATCTCATTGAATTTTTACTTACCATATATGTTAATACGGTATAAATTTTCTTTTTTAGATACACACGCATGTATTTATATATTATTATATATTTGTAATAAATTAATATTTAAAAGATGATCAAATAACGAACAGTGTTAATAACTTATAATAATGGATATATATAAAAATAGAAAGGACATATCATCGAAAATGAATCCTTGCATTTGTGATACTTCAGTTTTTTTACTTTAACTCAGAAATCGATTCTAATATTGGATATAAATATCAATGATGAAATTTATTCTCTTAGATCGGTTGTACCTTTCTTTTTTATTCTTTTCTTTCGATAACTAAAATACCGAGCTAATAAAGATTCAGTCTTCTCCATAAAGATCGTATGAGTTCGACGATAATAAATAAAGAAAGGAAAGGAAAGGAAAAGGAAAAAAAAGGATCGTTTCTGTCATACAGATCGAAGTTATTGGACGTCACGAGGCAGGAATAATTTGATCAAACCCTCTGTATTTGTCTTTGAAAGAATAATGGTGGCTCGGAAGGCAACCAGTTTCCCTCGGCAATTCTGGCTGGTAATAATCCGTTGCTTGAAAATATCGGCGTAGTTAATACGTTTGTATTATTTTTATCGACTATTTCGATTCCTTTGTCGTTGCCGTCGTCGATTCTGGATATTTTTATTTGTACCTTCGAATCTGCACCTTCTATAACCTGCAATGAGCGACCACGTTACGTATTTTCAAATTCACTTTGATATACACAATTTAAATGTTATATACAAGAAAAAGAATAAAAATACACATACACACACACAGAAAAATATATAAATATATAACATTCAAGTAGGAAGATTCTTACTTTAATTCGTACTTTCTTCTCACCGATATGAAACGCTCTCGAATCGAAATCCTCATCGTGATCGCTATAATCCCCGATGTATTCGCGATCGTGCGTATCGTCTCTATCGTAGTATCTATCGTAATAACGATTTTTACGTTTTTCTTCACGTTTCGGTAATTGGATAATTATAGTATACGGTTGATTGTTCGAGTCTGTAGGTTCTTCGTAAAGAGGAGCATATCTAGAAAGTATTATTAACCATCAAATGACATTAATATTAATAATATCATTTACTTTAGATGATTTTCTTCCTGACGCAAATAACCGTGACTTTCCGAGAGAACTAAGTTAAACGACATTTATTACGAGTCGATCGTAAATCCGTCACACGTTCGAAACGAAGTGAAAGCGGATTGGATAAATTGAATTTATTGTCTCTTTCGTTCAAAATTTATGATAAAACCGTCCAATTTATATCTCTTAATGACTTTAAATATTATTTATTGATTATCATTGCTGATGGATATTTAATGAAGGATTATCTCGTTAAAGTGATCACAAAGTTTGTACGATCCGACGAAAAGAAGATTCTGTAAGATATCTATTGATTAATGTTCCTTATAATTAATGTCATCGTTCTGTTTATTACACGTGTATGAATTCTACTTTACTCTAACAACGTGAAATTTATTATACATTCGACGCAGGTTACACGGTCGATAACCTACAAGATTACGCATAATGAGAAAACATCTGTTTGAAAAAGTAGGACGAGTTTCCCTTTATCTATTAAGTACAGACTGATCTCGTCCGAAAACGGAAGTAAAGATCAAGAGACTCTTAGAATATGGTGTGTCTTTATCAAGATTAGACTACATTCAGTGGATAACGAAAATGAGAGCTAGTAATTAGCCTCAACGATAATCACACCCATTGCAAAAATTTTGAATAGGCTTTTTAAATCGTACTGCTGCAGTACTTCGTTGAACTCCTGAAAGTGGGTTAACGTTACTGAAAGATAACGCAAGAAGTATGGAAAAAAATTATAGAAAAAGAAAATTATATAAATATAATTATTATACTTACAATTAATAAAAATTAAAAATCAAATAGTCTCGTGTAACGATTTTCTCTCTTCTCAACAAATTATTAAAACATTATTTTAAAGACAATCAAAAGAGGTATTAAAACAATTATAAAGTGGCCAAGTAGATTATGGCAATAATTTCATTTCCTTATCATTCGGCGCTAACTTTCAGACAATCATTATAGATTTCGTGTAATAAGCGTTAGTAACAATAAGTAGCTATGCAAGTTCGTGTCTCAAAGTTTCGTGTTCTGTTAAAAGGACTCGAGTGATATGAGATATGTATGAGTACACAGCACATAAGAGAGTGCCAAATATCCGTGGATGCCCAACGGCGTTGTAAGTGCGAATGAGGAACTATCGATTTTACGCAAAACCATGCCATGGATTATATATAGTATAACTACGGTCGTCTAGCAACGAAGACTTATTTAATTAACCAGTCTTGGATAACTATAATATTTCAATTAATTTGATTATAAGCTCACGCATTCGTGATAAACTCTAATACCCGCAAGTAAACCTATCAATCTTTATAAAAATCGATCGTCCAAAAATGTCGAACGAAAATAATGTAACTAAAGGAAAAATAGAACGCGTTACGAAGTAGACCGTATAAGTATGAATAATTTGAATTATTATTAAAACTCTACGTCTTTTCAATCGTAAACTCAGATCTCGACTTATGATCAATATTTATCTACGATGGTTTCTTTATGACTGGTATCACGTTGAAACGCAATTTAAACAAAACGCAAGGTTAAATTGTATCGTAACATTATTATTATTCCCATCCCATCCCTCCTGTATACGTATTGTTTATTTTAAATCTTACCTTGAATATCCAGGACGAGAAGTGTAATGATTTTTCGTAGATTTTTTAATTCCCGAATATTTAGGCGAACGAGAGATCCAACGTGTTCGATGTCGTGATTTTGGATTGTAAAATTTATACGGTCTCACGTATTTGTGTACTTCGAAAACATCGACGAATTCCATCAAGAGTATAAAAAATAAAACGAACGTTAATGCCTAAGAAGAAAAGAAATATTTACAAATTTTAATATCAATTTTTTAGATTCGATTGTGGTCGTTAGATTAAGAACGTTTACTCGCTTTTATGTTCATATTCGTGTCTTTTAAATATTCGAAGAAAATATTTTTAATCTCACGATATCAATGACCATTATTAATTGATTGAGATTAATTTATTTATTCAATTCGATATATAGAATGTAAGATTTTATTCTGAAAAAAGTTATTGTATACACGGGTGATTTGCTTTGACGACAGATATATGTAGATAGACCGATGTCGAATAACTTGAAAGGTATCTCTCAGTGAATCTTCTTTTATACTTTCCCCACCTTTAGCATAAGCATCTTCAAGGTACCGGAGAGGAAGAGAGACAAAGCGAAAGAAAACGTTTCTTTTTTTCTGGCGTTAATTAGACATCGTCTAGTGTCATTCAACGTTATTACGTTTCTTTCTTACCTGCATTGTGATCCGTTAGTTTTCTAAGTAGGTACTGTAACTTTTTTAGTACAGAACCGAGAAGTTATGAAAAAAATTAAACTATTTTTCTTCTTAAAACGTTCTCATATTTGAAATTATGTTGAACAACGGTTAATTTCAAAATGTTAAACCACATTTCCTAAACATTTGTATTACCCACCTTAATTTCGCGATTTCATTTTCAGACACGGTCTGTTGGAAAATATGAATACAAAAAATTATATTGGACATAGGTATGACCGCACGTATATATTTTTCTTTTTTTAGAACACTTTTATTTCTTTATTATGACCCAATGAAATAAATTCATGCTTTCAATGCCGACGCTCGACATCATCAATTTATACGTGACAGATGCAGAGAATCGAGTTTAATATCGTTGATTGACATTCCGTGCATCTCCGCTCTTTCAACGGCACTTTAATGCTTCAGAGGATGAAAAGCTCGAAAAGTTGTGACAGAAAGAGCGAGAAAAAGAAGAGAAATCGGTCTCGTAGAATAATAATTTCAACTTCTTGAGAAGCTAAGAGCTGGTAGAATACCACCTACTTTCCTCATTCTCTTCACTTTCGTTAATCTCGGACTCTTCGAAGCGAATGACCGAAATGAGCCTGAAAAATCTTAATAAATAGATCAAGAGAAAATTCATTTACGGCATAGCGGTTACGTTCTCATGCCGTATTAAATATTAAATAAAAAGAATAAATAATATATTTTTCTTCTTTTAAAATACGTCATAATAATAAATCTAATAATTTTCTCTTTCTTTTCGTTATATAGAAATTAATATTTAACCTAATATAAAAATAAATTATCTCGTTAATTGAATTTATTCAAATGCGAAGAATGAATTTCTTTCCTAGAAAGATATTCAATAATAATATTCATTTTTTACATATAAATGAGTTACGGTTTTATTATATCTCGTCGACATAGCAATTCTCTTTCAAACGTTTTAGTAAGGTGTGTCCATTTGAAAAGAAGTATTTTTAAGAAAGAGTCCGAGGCGACATGGTAAGCTTTGAAATCGGTTCGTGATGGATGATAAAGCTAAAGGATTGTCGAGTCTTGAAGGAAAGCTTTTTCATTTCCGATTCAGTTCGCTTCCATGAAGTTTTGAAAAGCGAAGCGATCGAGAAGTCGCGGTGAGAGCATCTCCGATGTCACAACGTTGGAGGCGATGAATAGGAAATAGGGAATGAATCAACGTTGGGTAAGAGAAAGAGAGAATACTGCATGGTTACGATCGATAATTAAAGAACCAGAAACACGACTATCTTTGCCTCATCATCGAAAATGTAACTTTAGTTTAATGTTACTGCTCGTTTCCTTATCGAGAAAATTAAAAACGAATAATGATCATAAAAATAATTTCAGTTAATCTTAGAAATATCTTATCGTGTTAGATTATTTCTGTGTTTAGTACAATGAATAAGTATATCGATTGATGTATACTTATTCATGCCAGCGCATAATAATTTACGCTAACATTTATAGATATTGATTAATCCTTTTTCTTTTATTACTCTTTTTCATTTGTGATTGATAAATTTCAATAAAAGACTGAAAGATTATTATCGTATATTTTATTTAACTTGTGGAAGAGTTCGATGTGCGAGTACATTGTTAAATGTTGTTTTACATCACATGATACATTAAGTACAAATGCGTACGCTTTTATAAAACGTCTTCGATTATATGTATAAATGACTTATATAAATGAAACAACAGGAAGAGATACGTCTTAACATAATAAGCGATAAATAGTGCATATTATGTCAATCTTAGAATACGATTTTGAAGCGAATAGCTGCACTAATCAATATATATATGTATACTGGGTATTCAGAAAATATTACAGAATACCATCGACGATAATGATATAATTATTGAGATCAATCTAGCTTGGCATTTAGACGCGAAGCAATTTTTTTCCTAATACTTTCATCAACGTGGACCATATGACACATTCTAATATTTTAAACGTGACTCCCAAATTGTATATTATCCGGAAGAAAATGTAATTAAATATTATACACTTATAAATAATATTTGGGTATAAATCTGGATATAGGACATTTTTCAACAAACTGGCATGCTACAATTTTCTCCTTTATTCGAACTATAATCAAATGCGGTAGCCTCCAGTAGCTTTTCTTAAAAAATAATAATAAATATAAAAAGATTAGAATGTATAAGCTAAAATTCGGGCTCGTTTCCTATTCTTCTACTTATCAATAAATAAGAGGCGATCAAATATATACCCATTTAACTAAATATGTAATATTTATGAATAGAGTTAATTATTGATAAAGAACACGTCAAAACTGTGGCACTAGTTCTTCGAAGAACAGCGAGGAAGCCTTGGCCAATTTATGAATTAGTTTCTTGAGTTTCGGTACAATCCGTTGGTTTGATTTCCAGCCACCAGTCATTGGGATAGTGATACTTTTGTAGTTCGATGCCTTCTCTTGGTACAGGCATTAATCGTCCCCCAAATTGTTTTGCTGGTAAGGGAGGAATCACCAGTTGTGGCGGAAAGCACTGCAAACTCGGTGAAAACTCGCAATCCGGTGGTAGGACCCTTCTTGTCCATCCCACCCTTCTTACCATTTGAGTCTGCAAGTTTAAACCAATAGCACAATTGACTTAAACAATAAGTTTAGTCAAAAAAGCACTGACTCTAAAGAATCCATTTCTACAGACAAACTCGTATTAACAAAGTTTTCCTATAATTTCGCTAGTAAAGAACAGCTTTTTAACCTTTACCGATCCTTTTCAATAGTTTTACGTAAAGTTGGCAAAGAAATGTTGACAAGAAACACCGCCAGTCGTAATAAAACGGCGTCATGATTTAAGGAAATACATAAACGGTGTGTTCTTGTTGTCATTTTACTGCCGAATACGCTGCCAAGGAATGATTTTCAGTTGGCCTGGTTACGTGACATAGAAATACGAGACGTTAACACCGTAGTTGAAAATTTTTCTAAATCCCAGGTTTACATGGTAACAAATTATATTCGCAAGTGTGAATAATTTACTGAATGCAAGAATAATAAAGTAGAAAGGATGATTCGTCTTATCCGTGATTCATTTACGTTGGAGTTATTATTTCTAGGCTATCGTTTATTAAAGTAATCTCAATATTCATCACGACGTCCTATTATATATTGAATTAAACCTCCCTTCTTCTCATCTTACTATATTCGGCACTTAGAACAATCGTCTCATTAAGCTCCCTACACCGACACTGTCGATATTATCGGGAGAATAAACCCCTTTAATTTATCTACCGAAGCTTCAAACAATTATCGATCATATTATGATCCTCTTGTAATTAATATAAGTAAAGCACAAGCTAATCACGGGACGTATATACCTATATTCAATCAATTAAATATTTTGTATAGAACAATATACATAATTACCACAGCATCTTCTTCAAAAACGACGATTTCCACTTTAGGAGAATCTTCATCAGCTTTATCCTCCTGGACACGATAAATTCCAGCACTGTGAAGATACGTAGCGCTTAAGCCTACCTCTCGAAACGTTTTCGTAATGAGAGCATCGTCTCTTAAGGTATCAACCAGGCAGAGTTCGACTTTGCGAGCCCAGGGTAGTGCCCGACCTATTCGAACTTGACCCCAGAGTGCCCCCAAACACAGAAAATGCACGATGCCCAGTTTAGCTAACACCAAGTGTGACCTATTTCGTATAGAAATAAAAAAAGAAACTTGATCATACAATTAAATTGTTTGATCGAAGATAACTTTATGAGTTGACCAAAAGAGAAATTTATGATCAGTGAAAGTCTACGTTGCGCAATACGAAAGTTGTTCATTTAACGAAGACGAAGTATCGGTGACACTTATATTCAAAATTAGTAAATTGTACGTAGTGTAACGATATGTAGGCTTTCATAAAAAGAATACTTCGTGGTTTCTAAATATTCGGTTACGGTGAAAGTGGCCTATTTTGTTGAAAGAAACAGTGATTTTATCTATTGTTGATTAGAAAACAATTGAATTATGTTAGTGTTGAAGAAATTTCAAATGACGTATCTACAATTGTTAAGTTTCTGTCTTAACATCAGATGGTTTAAGGTATTTTTAAGCAATGAAGCAAGACAAACCTGTAGGCAAGTTCATGCAATTTCTCGGTATACTCTTCCGGAGCACTACAGGGTTGATGTGGAACTTCTTGCCGACCGAGACTGTACCAAAAGAGTACAACCATGAAGCAAAACGCTGCTACAACTCGTAGCGGCGTTATACGGAATCTTCTTCGCGGCCAAAAACTCATGCTGGTAACCTTAAATAAAACGTAATAGGAATGTTTAAAAATTGATTATACTTTAATATCATCATACCATTGATTACAAATAATCAGTCGAATATATGGCTCATTCAATGGTAATACAAATAAATCTAGAAATGATTTTACAAACCACAAAATATTCCAATAAACGAGGACAGTCTCTTGAAGGTGATCGCTCAAACGACTCCACATCGTTACGTAATTCCAATAAAAGCTTCAACCGATAGTTCACAAAAGCGTTCTACTCGTTTAAAATTGCGCTTATTTCGAACAAACAAAATTTCCATGGCCCACGTGGACACCGAATACGTCAAAATTCTTTCCCTAGAGACACTGTTTTTTTTCACCCCTATCGTACACCACCGTCACCTCCGCGTCTTCTTCAACATCAACCCCTCCCTCCTCTAAAAATCGTTTTTCTAGAATTCGTGCACTTGGCAACATCGCAAATGGACGCCATTGATTATTAATCTGTTTTATCGGCGGAGTTGAATACGCGGTCAGTGGCGTCGTCTTTCGGTCATTTGAAGGAATTCTGTTGTGATTTTGTGGCAAAGCTTCGAATGGAATTTGAATCTATTATTCTTTGGAGGCAAGTAAAAGATGGAGAGAGCGAAGTACGAAAATAAATTCACCGACGCTCCGCGCAATCGTCTTTTTTGGCTCTCTTTGAGGGTGGGACTTTGTCATTTTGACAGAAACGGTGGCGAAAAAAGAGAGAGTGCAAAGAGCCAGAGAGAAAAGCAAATGTCTTTAAGCCTGGCATCTTCTTGTTTCTGAACCATTGACTACTGATAAGTTATTTCAAGTACTTAGACATATCCATTAAAATTTATAAAACTTACTGAACAGAATTTTCATTCGAGTTTTGGGAAAATTCGGAGAAATAATAATGAGAAACCTGACTTTGGGCTCTTTTAAATACCTCAGTATTAGAAAACTCAAAATACAATAAGATGTTCGTTGTGAACATGCTTGCTTCCAAGTCCATTTACATTTTTTTTGACACTTGAGAAACGAGTAGCAAGCATCCGCAAATTCGTCAACACGAATGGCCAGTTTAAAAATAAGACGTGCTCCCTGAAACATGCTAGCGTTATTGGCGTTTGTGCTCATTAGGGTAATTGAGTGGGCTCAAGACTCTACTGCGATAACTCATTCGAAGAGAGAGCGTTCTCCGAGAAAAAGTAAATAGAGCGAGAAAAGGGTACATGAGAGGAGGTACAAGCTGGGAAAGTCTCTGACGCTAAAGAATTCTTGTTTGTTTTATTTTTTGTTTTCAAAAAAAAAAAAAGAAAAAGAAGAAAAGAAAGTAAAGGTACGGTTAAGTAAAACTCGCTGCGATTATTATCCTACAAGAGGATATTTCCTTTTTATAATAAAATAACAACTTTTTCTTAGAGTAGATAGATCGTTATATGCATGAACTGAAACCTTTTCTAAGTTGATCAAGAGTCAAGCGTTAATACATTTGGTGCGTTGAAGAAACTCACGAATAGGGCACGAAAGATTCCTCGCCGAATAAAATTGTTTTTCCTCTCGACTCGCGAAGGGGAAGAAAAAGTCTCGCGCGATGTCGTAGAAACGACCGAAATTCCAAAACAAACGGTCGGACTACTCGCCTTTCTCTCCTTCTAATTTTATCTTGTCGCTTCCCTCCCTAGTTCTTAGCGTGTATTTTCGTAGCACGTGTCACTTACGTATCGGTACCTTATCTTCGTCTTCTTCTTCTTCTTCTTCTTCTTCTTCTTCTTCTTCTTCTTCGTTACTCCCTACGAAAGAGAGAATAAGAGAAAGAGACCCTGTTGGCGATCTTTCGAACACGTGTACACTCATATGGCTGACGAGCTTCCGCTATTACAACGTTGAATCCTTTTTCCACTCATTTCTCATTCTGCTTATTTCAAACTTGCCATACTCGTATCGTTTCACCGCGAGTAATGAAGCAATCATCGCGGAGAGTCAATTGGCCAGTTTATTTGCAAAAACTCCTAGTCGCTATTAAACGTCGATAGTGGGGAGGGGGAAAGAGGGCCTGAGGATGATCGATTTCTTTGCGAAATTGTTTTGCCATCGACAGGATTTGTTATATGGACGACGAAGATAATTACTTTGCCGACGCCTCGATCAATCGTAAAGCAGAGAAATCGAAAAAGAAATCGAATCCGGCTGTTGTATTTGTTGTATTTCCCGAGTGAAACATTTTCCACGAAGTAGAACTTCCATATAGAACTCGTTCTAACCAGTATTTAACGCTAAATCCAACAACTTACAGTAATTTCAATTTTTCTAGTATGAAACAAATTCATGTCTTTCTCTATTCCAGTTAAAAATGTTAAGTTTTATGATATCTGAAGAAATGTAATGAAAGAAATAAATAAATAAATAAAACATGGTACGAAACTACTTTCCATATTTTCCCAATAAAATTGAGAAACTTATTACGAAATGTTGACTACGGCAAGACGTAGTTAGTATGATCGTAGTGAACAATTTTCAATCTTGTAAGAGAAGACCAACAATCGTCTATCGTAACAGTCGATCGTCCGATCTATCGACAGATTCCAATTTTCGAATTATCTATCGTCGTTTGGTCTCGCACGGATAATCATACGGCACGATTTTCTCCTACAACATAGCACTGTAACCGTTCGAGCGAGCACGATCCTGTGTTTTTCCACGATAATGAACTCGGCTAATCTCAAGTGCGCAAGTCTGCAATGTTCTTTGAATATGCCGACTACGTCCGGCTTGTAGAAAGCCATGAGTCGCGATTCCCCTTTAAATAATGCAACTCGCGGAAACCTCTGACCTGAATGGCTAACGCGCTCAAAGAATCAGCACTCAGAGGAGGGTTTTCCTTCGGCAAGCCTGGCAACCTTTAAATCGTTATACACTTTTTTTTTCTACTTTTTTTTTTTATTTCTTTTTTTAACCACAAGAAATTTCTCGGCATTGTTACGTTTCTAGTTTAACCACATTGAATTCGCGTCTTATTAATTACACATTGTTATGTATTCTTCTTTCTTTCGTGGCAAGATTGTCTCAAGAAACCAACGAATGATTGTAGCACAGCGGGAAACGTCTCGCGGTTAGGATCGTTCGTTCATTTTATTTCGGCTGAACGTTGAAAAGGGATCCCAAGAGTCCTTAAAGATTTCTTGTCCCGTTCCGTTTATAGCTCGTAAATAGATTTAATGCTTTACTTTTCTCGTCTCTCTAATTAGGGAAATCATTTTGGTAATTGATAGAGGTTTTATCGAACACGATAAATTAGTAGGATTTTTATTTTTTACGAAATTATTTTCTCTCATGTATTTTAGTATATTCACAATATGCACGATTGTTAACGATGAAATATTTATATTTAATAAAAGACTTTAAAAAACACGCGGGGATTACTGAGATCTCAATAATGGTTTAACGAGATATAATTGGTATTTTTTGTTTTATTTTCATTGATTCGTTTAAATGCAAATTTTCACGAATTTGTTAAATTTCACCGAGTTTCCCGGAAAATGGAAAGAGACAGAAAGAGAGAGAGAGAGAGAGAGAAGAGCGCGTTGTGTTCCGGGCGACAATAAATCTAGCGAGTCGAGTATCTTGATGACATTGTTGCCGCCTCGCTTTTAGAAGGCCATAAAATTCGAACAGGTTTAATGCGAAATAAATGAACAGATTCTCCGGATGCCGCGTGTGGTCAACTCGCTCGTTCCCGGCGGTCGCAAGGACAACCAACATGCTCGCTCCCTTTACGACCTATAAACTATTGTATCTTAACTCTTAACCAGTCGCGCTTCCAAAGGCACCTTTTCCAAGAGATAATATCGAGAATTCGTGCGAAGTTTGTGAGTCTGAAAAGATCTACCCGACTTGCAATCTCTGCATCTTGGAAGTTTTCGTCATCAGCATTGTAGTAAAATAATAGTAATATAATATACAACCCTGCACAATGTAACAGGATTTACATATATCTAGAAATTTTATTTGACACTTTTAAAATCTTAAAAAGGGGTCCTTTTTTCTTTTTAATGATCCGTAACATAGTGAAACATAGTATAAATATTTACACTTATTATCAAAAGCGAAAGTAGGCCTCGAAAATCAGGCCGATTGGAAATTGACATTCCTCGGGGTGCACCACCATGGCTGCGGACGCGTCTGGTTAAGCGCAAAACGCGTCCCCGAAATGGCGGCCTCTTTGTGGGACCTCTTTCAGAGCGGCCATCGCCGAAAGGGGTTTTTACCCTCTTGGAATCCACCAAACACTTTTACGTACGCGTTCGGCGCATTGAAATGCAAGTCGCGTTCGCCAACTGGGCCATCAGCCTCTTTTCAGCCCCGCCGCACCATTCCTCCTACTGATCTGACACGACTCAACCCTCCATCTCCCTCCGTTCCACTCTATTCCTCCCTGTGATCGAGCTACGATAAACCGCTAATCTGCCTCCACCTCCCTACCGTCCTCGCGATCAATCTTACGCTTTTTCTCGGCACTCTTCCTTCTCTTGGAATATCCTTCAGAGACAAACGTAAGTACCCAACGGATGGACAATGAGTCTGGGATAGAATAGGACGGCAAGAAGGACGTTGAGCATTCCCATGAGGCTTATTAATCCTCCACGCCCAACGATTATTCGACAGCTATTATTTATAGTTCAAGCTTCGTTCTTCTTCTCTCAAGATCTTGTCAAAAGATCATGACAAATACTAACAATAGATAACAAAACATTATTTTCAACAATTCTCTAAACTCCCCAGAGACCAAAAATTAAATTAGAAAAATTTATGCCATAGAAATAAGCAGAGTACTTTTAACTTCAGAATTTTTCTTACTTTCTTGGGCTAGAAGTGGCCAAAAGGTTTTGATGTGATTTAAGAGCAAGAGAAACTGATTCGCGACAGGAGTAACAGAAAGGACCTGGAAGGTACCCGAAGACGTTAGCATTTCGTTGTTTAGGGTCTCCCTAAGCAGGAAGGGAGCAGAGTACGTTAGCGAAGTAGACGCTCGCCGTCGCGACGTGAGTTACGCCGACGTGAAAACGGTCCCTCGCATTCGAAATAACCGACACAACGTTCCGTATATTCGCGCGGAACGTTAAACGTTTACCTCGAGCGTTTAAACGCACATTGACCACATGGTTCGCCTTAACGTTTGTCAACGCCACCCTTTTGCTGGCTCTCCTTCGCTCTTTTAAACATCGCCGCTTCGTTAAAGCTTTTCGTATCCTTTTTCCTTATCCACCTTTTAGCCCCTCTCTCTCTCTCTCTCTCTCTCTCTCTCTATCTATCTTTCTTTTTATCTCTCTCTTTCTCTATTTCTCTCACACACTCCTCTCCTCCTATTCAGCAGCCAACAGAGAAGCAGAAGCGGTAACGAGCATTCCACTATCCGTAATCGCGAAAGCTCAAGCGGTTAAGAAGTATTTCGGTACGTGCGACACGCTGCAAGAACGTACGCGATGTCTTCGGATAATCGAAGTCGCTTCCGACCTCGACGTTCCACGCTCGATAAAGTAAGTCCATGTAGGGGAGGTTGTCACGAAGAGTGACACGCCGGGACCCCGATGACTGCCTACTGTCTCCTTCCTACCATTTCATATTCTCCTGCATGATCGATTATAAATTATTATTCAAAATTCCTTTTAATGAGAGATCCTACTTAATAGCTTTATAAAGCCAAATTACTGATTACAAACACACATTAAGCATGAACATATTTGGGACACGAATTATAACATGATAATATTGTTACGATCAATAATCGGTGAAAAAATTCATCTCACCCTTCTTTTAATATATAGTTCTTTTTATCCAATTACAACAAGTAACAAAGTTATTTTTAATGTTCAATTAAATAAGCTTATGAAGTGTTCGATATCGCCAAAAAAAAGTATCGATGAAAAAAAAATATTGGTTTCACTTTCGATTACATTATCACGGGTGTCCGTCTTTTCTGTAAGATAGCTGCGTGCGGAGGACGCCTTTTTACGAAAAACAGGATACATTGATACGACTCCAATCATGATCGAAATACCATAAATAACCTTGTATTGAACCGGGCCGCAGTCCAAACATCGGTCGGTGAGGAGAGTCTGGCTCGATGGCAGTCAGCTGCACGATCAGAATGGCCGTTGCGATGCGTGTCGGCGAGATACGCCGAGAAACGACGTTTCCCTGACAGTAATCTATGCAAGAACACAATTGCTGTTACGCGAAACACCTGTGTCTTTGGGAATCGCATCGAGAATACCGATATCGGATCGTAGACGAGATTCGTAGACTCACATGCTTATCGGCATAATTAACTTCCTCCGTAATCCGATTAATTATTTCCTAGATGGGTCACAATTCTTGTTATCACAAAAATGTCTTAGTATCTGAGTAACCTATCCGTTTCCCATAGTAACATTTTCAACATTAAATTAATGTTACGATCTTAAGAAACGAGAATAAAAAAAAAAATTGCATTTTTCGGTTCAACTGGATTCCTTTCTCTATCGGAGTTCAATAAGATACGTCCAAGGTCAGAATCGGCCTCTTTAACCTCGTCAATAGTCCTCCTGATTCAGCGAGGACAGATACTAAATCTTTCCCTTTGGTATAGGAAGGAATCAGTATATCCAACGATCGAGCAGGAGTGAGAAATACTTTAGATTGCTCGTTCGATCTGTTCGATGGCAGGCGTTCTCGGCATCCGGCAAACGGGTAAAAGCAAGAATTATCGCTCACTCGGTTGATCCTAAGAGAAAAGCGGCGCGTGAGCACTTTTCTACGAGTGCACTCTTCGCTTCTTCAAGAATGGTAGGGGGAGTGAGGAGATGGACAGTACCGATGGACTTTGATTGGTTGCGAAATCAATATGGCGGCTACCATCAATCGGGGTAATTGACAAGGTAATTGGCGCAGTTTCATACCTTGGCGTAGTCAGCAGGACCCGGCCGCGACTACTTCCAACGCAATAAGCAGAAAAACCCGGCGCAAGGAAAATAACGCATATAGGGAAAGTTGTCTCGCGCGACTCTCCGCGGACGCTTGAGTATTTTTACGATATCCCTCCCTATTTCTTTCTCCATTTCTTTCCATCATACGCGATAGCTTTGAGGAATCCCATGACGAGCGGGCGCGCGCGCGCGCGCGAACGAGCGAGCAACCTGGCTGCCTTATTCTATGGACAGCTTCGAAGAGGTCTTCGTATTCTCGATGAAAGCTGAAAGAAATGTACTTGACTGATCTCAACCTTTTTTTGGTCATTAACACTCAAAAACTCTGATATTATTGCTAAAGACTCCTTTTACGTAACTAACCCTTTACATTACTTTAATTCCATGTAAATTGGGAACTCGTGAGCATTAAGCTTTTTTTTTCTTTAATTTTTTTAATTTTTTTTTTTTCACTAAATCCTCCATACTATATTTGTCTTGGAAGGTGTGGACTTTTCTAGAGCCGACAACGACGTGTATTCCCGTCTCCACCCCGAGTCCACCCTCTCGGAAAACACGCTTTAATATCCGCTTATGACGGCTATGTTTCACGGGCTGGGATACCCACTCGTCCCCATTCCGCCCCATCAACCCCTATAGTGCGTTTAATTTACGTGTTTTCGCGAGTTATTCGTCCCCACCCAGTCGTCGGAGAGCCTGGTCGAAGAGGGTCGGTCGCCATGGTGACGGCAACCCCTCCCGACGCCCAATCGTCGTCCGCCTACGACGAGAACCCGTACGATGTTCACCATCAGCCCTACGATGCCGCACGAAGACGATAATAATTGATGGTGGAACGTGAAAGACAGGCCTGCAAATGCGAACTAAGAAGGACGATCTTCCCGTTCTATTTTTCCTTTTCATTTCTTTTCCAAACCTTAGAATAAATCCAATCGTCACCCTACAATGTTTCTTTTTATTAAGATCATTTCTCTAAGTGTCTAGAAGTTATTTCCAAGTATATGCTATCTTACAAACGTTCTACGTAACTTGAAATAAATCTTATATAATATTATAAATGAAGAACTGTCAGTAATATAGCGATCATTTTTACCTTCATTGATATATTATATTAAATGCGTAGCCATGATTAATGAATCATTACCTCAAATCATTTTCTATGAAAGACTCAGAACAACATTCATAATGTATACGCAAAAGAATTCGAGTATAACATCGAAACTCATTCTCTGGGTTCACCAATGCGTAAACGAAAAGACATAGTTATCTCTCTCGTGTACAAATCCTCTCCGCGTTGCATACCGCACTAGGAGACGAAGTAGTGCAAACAGAAGCTGAAGTTCAGCTCGCCCGGCACGCTACTCGCGCTACGAATGCAGTCGAGGGAAGTGGAGCATCTTGAGAAGAGGGTCGTCCGGATGTTGAGAGGGATGCGAAGGATATGAGGAGGGGAAGGAGGGTAGGACTTGGGAATGGGTGGGTAGTAAAATTGAGGAGGATGAGAGACCAGAACTAGCGAGTGCTTTAGACGCACGTATATACAGAAGCGAATCCGATCGCGACGAGACGCGTATCAAGCGTCGACGACGAGGAGAACGACGAGACGATGGATTCTGGTACTTCGAGGGAGAAAGAGAAAGCCGGATCCGAGGACCGCGAGGTACCCGGGCTATGCAACGCTCAGATTCCGTCGACTCGTGGTGTTACTCGCTGAATTCCGCTCGGCCTACGACGATTTCCTGCTTGGAGTCTGCTCGTGCCTTCGTTGTCCGTCCTCTTCAGCCTCCCTTTACCCTCTCTTTCCCTTCCTGGAACATATCTAGCCGAGACGCCTCAATTTGCGAGATTCGATTCCCAACAGAAATGTTTACATACTTTAATCCAACCACAAATGATGATAACACTTTTACAAGTAAAATGGACAAAATTTGGTCTTTATATTGATCTTTTATATCTCAGATTAGTAATTAAAATATAAAGAATATTGATGAACGATTGAAATCTGATTATTTCGATCTGTAATTAGAACTTGTTATTCTCCTTATTGGAAAATCTTTGTTTAAAATAATCAAACATATATATGAACAAGTATCGAAACAAGCTATCCCACGATTGTCTAAATATATTTTTCTAATGTATTCTTAAAAGAGCAATTAACGTGCTGAAACAGTATGACGTAAATTCGAGCTGAGATAAGAACGTCCTATACCTGCACATGCTTAACTCCCGCCGATAAACTCGTCTGGATTCGATTAAAAGGGCTGGATTGAAAATTCTCAAGGGGACCGTCCGCCAATTCCAATAAAACAAAAGTCTCGACCATCGATTCAGTGGGAAGGAGCTTCCGAGATTTTATCGTGCTTAATCGGCAACTGATCGCATGCAAATCCACTGCAATAACACGCGCGAAAGACGCCACGGTTGGCACGACGAAGAAGAAGATCCCTCCGAGCCCTCCTACTCCTCTTCCTCTCACCACACCACACTCTTCTATTCTTTCTCTGTCTCTCAATGTTTCTTCTTCTCTTTTCTTATTCTCTTGGCTCTCGACCAGAACGAGACTCTAGATCGAGCGTGCGAGATAAAATCTTTCCTTTCCCTTTCCCCTCTCCCACTCAACCAGCTCTTTTTATTTTCTCTCTTCCCTTATTTCATTTGCTTCTTCTAAATGCACGATCTCAATACCACGGACTTTACGCTTGCACTTTTGGCCTATACTTTTAAGTTTCTCTTACAACATACGGAATTCGAAATTCGCATCTTTTTCCTTTCGAGATCACGATCGATTAGTTTGCGAATTTGTTAAATCGCGATCGATAACAACATGGATTCGTCATCGAAGGAACGCTACTAACTACGAGGACTGAATGCACGGACGTTCCCAAAATTACGAGTATGAGTCGGGTCCGGGATCCGGAAAGTTTGTAGACGCATAAACATATTCGGGTTGCCGTTATTTCGTCTTACTGCATATCTCTACTATCTAAATAAATACTTTAGGGCAAACTGTATTTCATCGTGCTTAGGTTTAGAAATTACTGCTTGTATATTATCATAATAAATAATATTATAGAAATAATACTTCTCAAATAATATTATTCAAAATTTAAGAAAGCGTATATATATATTTTTTGTGTTTGATACTGTTTAAGATTAATTTGATTTGTTTTAACAATTGGTCGAGTGAAACAGGCAGACAGATAAAACGATCTGTTTTATACATTTATTTGGCATATGAGTTTTCAGTTTTTTGCGCAATAAGTTTGCTTTACGCGATAAGCTTCAAGCTCGTTTTGAACTTTGAAAAGAAATTAATAGTGAATAGGAAAAGGTTTGTTTTACGTCAATGGCCTTTTCGTTTACACAGATGCGCCAAACGTTCCCGCAATCGGTAGTATAAATTCGCCACTTTGATAATTGAGACGTGACATTAAGTTTTACGAGCTCTTACGGCAAAGTACTACGTTAAGGTTTACGATTCGGATAGCCGAGCTGATAAATCATGAATTACGTAAGCGAATGGTGGTTATTAATGATTGCGATGCTACTAGTTGGTGATATTGCAAATCATTTAATCGGATAAATGTTAATTAGTACGTCGGACGACGAATGCAACATTCGTTTGAAATTCATTTTACATGGAACGCTTAATGCTTGCTGTTCTGCGTAAATTCTAAAACAAGGTGAGTCAATTAATTATATTTAAAAAAGAATTCTTTTTTCTAAATTCTCGTCACAATGACTCAACTTGTATTGAAATAAGCATCTCGATCGAATATTTCCTCGAATTAATTAGATCTTGATGTTGCAAATATTCTTATTTTCTCGTTGACGGAAAAGAGTTTTGAAAACAATGAGTTCGTGACGTAAACACGTAAAAAAAAGAATGCGACGTTGCTGGGTGTCATGGATCGTGAAATGATAAACTTTGAAATCGTTGGCCTTCGTGCTGAAACGTGCGAAGCATAATACCTACGACGTACTAATTAACACGTGACGCTTTTATAACGCTCGTGCAAACATCTTGTTTAATCCATGTTTTCCATCCAATCAATCCATGTTTTTGAACAGCCTTGTGTACTCCTGCATGTTTTCATTATTAATTAACCTTATCGGACTGAAGAAACATTATTATACAAATCACGTGTTTTATTTTATTTATTCTTTTATCCGTCGTTTAAATGCAATCTAATTAAAAGTTAATTATTTAAAATTACAGATTTCTTGGAAAACTTTAATCGTCCTATCAGCGATAGCATTTTTCATGTTTTTTCGTGACAGAGATGAAAGTTACGAACCGATGAGATTTTAATAGATTACTATGAACGTGAAAATGATAGCTTTTGAACCATTGAGTGTTCAGTCTCCTAAATCAAGAAGGACATGGAATAAAAGAGCTCAGAAGATCTATAGAATCTTGTTTAACCTGATGCTCGTCTCATCATGCTTCCATCAGCTTTCACTGTCTTTAATGTCAAATTCCTCGCAATGAAACTGATGTTTTGGAGAAGAGAAATGAACGAAAGATAAGAAGAAAAAAAATACAAATATTGAATATAAGCCATACCCACCGAGGTACGGTGTTATTCCTACCGATTGAAGTGATATCGTTTCAAAGACCATAAATCTACGTCGTAGTCGTCGTTGTCGTCCTCGCGAACCAGAAGAATAAGAAAAACGAAGCGACAAAGTCTTTGGATGGACATACGGCGCACGTATCATTGTATGCATAGCAGACAGCTGGGCAATGAGCGAAACAGGGAAACGTCCTTCATCAGTGGTCACTTCGTGTTACACTTGCCCGGTTTAGACGACTTATGACGTAGATTTACGAGGCACCTGGAGAGTGTAACCGATCGCACGTAGAACTCCCTTGACATTCCTACGAGTTCCCCCGCTATCAGGCAAATCGAGCAACACGTGCCTTCTAGTTAACAGTATCTGGTTTAGAACGAGTCTAACTATTAGTTAGAAATTAGCTTGTTTATAATCAAATAAAGAATTGTTATGTATATATAACAATACACACAAATATAATCAAAATATTAATATAAATATAAAGTGATAAATAATAATATTTGTATCATAAATATCTCGATCAAGATAAGATTTGATATGAAAATATTTAAACTTAGTATAACTTACAATGAAATCCTTATCTTTCCTATCCCAGTTATTTGCCAATGCGAATCTAACAGATTTGATTTTCTTTCGTAAGAGAACGACGTATCGGTCTTTTCTTCTTCATGACATCCACCAGCAGGATGAGGATCACGACGCGGAGGAATGTTCGAATCATGCTCCCTAATTCTTCGATCGAACTGATCGAGAGTAAGAGAAACCAATGGCGTTCACATGTACGAGAAAGACGAAATCCTTGCCAAGCGACACAAGAGGCATCCCGCGGAGCAGGTAGCTTCGGGGAGAGTTTCTGTCAGCATCCAACATTATCTAAGCCTTTATCTACCTCTTCGTCTATCTAACCACCACCTCCCCCTTCTTAACTTTGCCTGCCATCTTCTACACCGTCTCTCTGCGGCTTCTAGAATGTCTGTATACATCACGTGTATATAGTCGACCGTTTATGTAATAGCAGGTAGGCTTGCCCTAAACGTAAAGATTCCACCTGTGGCAAAGGATCTTTCTCGTAAATTCACATCGTGGGAGAGTACCTTTACTTTGCTTGGCGCCCAACGACTATCTCGACGAATTTTAATTACTCCAATGTGAACGTTTTAAAAATAATTCTAACAAAATCTTTTTAGTTATTTTTAAAACTCAATCTCTCGTAAAAGAATTGCATATTTTTTCTGTGAGGTCTGCTTTAGAAAAACAAAGGTCAGTTTCGTCGAAAGAATGAGTTAGCAGAACGTTCTCTCTTTATCTTTGCTATACGTAAAAAAAAAAATAAGGATTTATAAATAAACAGTAGATAAGATTGAAGTGTCGTCATTCGATGTTTTAGTTGAAATCGCTTGGAGTATTTGGTGTCGATATTCTTATCTATTTTACTACACGATATCTGTGTCAACGAGACAGTGGAATGTAGTTTCGATGATCGATGTCGTTAACGATACGGTCCTTCGTTTTAAAGATGACTTGAGTTTATCGTAGCTACGTGTCCGAGGAATTTTAAAATCAATTGATAAGTCGATTTTTTAGTCTTATTGGGACTTCTTCGATAGATTCAAATAATCGAATGAATACTAAATGTTCTTCTTTCTTTTTCCTTCTTCGTTACAAATTTGATTAAATTTCATAAGTATTCAGGAATCTAAATTCGATTTAATATCCTCCAATTACCATCTCGTCGGAATTAAGTGATAAAAATTCTTTTACTTCTTAAAATACCCATTATCAGCTTTCGATATTAATTATAAAGCCAACTTACATACTCTTGATTTCATATTTATTGTATATATTATACGTTTTAAGTATCAATTAAAAATCGATTGATAATAAGAACGATCGAAAGTTTTGTTAATATCGTGAAAAGCGAATAATCGTTAGAGGATTGTTAAACTAGAACGCGAATCTTCCTTGATGACGGCTCGGCTTCAACAGGGAAGCTCACCTCGTTGTGTTTTTGCTCTGCATAAATGATGAGCCCGGGTATTTTAATGAAGACATTCCATGGCTGCTTGCCGACTCCTTGGCGTACGATGAACGGAGATAGAGAATGAGAGAGAGAAAAAGAGAGAAAGAGAGAAGCTTTACGAAGTTCAGGTCGAATAGACACGTTCTTAATCGTCAGGTTCTGGCTCCTGTTATCAGCGTATTGTCATCTTCAATCGAATGGAATATACAAAGCTTGACGTCAAAGAAAAATATTTTCACCGAACTCTCTCTCTCTCTCTCTCTATCTCTCTTTTTCTTTTTCTTAATCACTTACAACTTTTTCTCCAATTAACATAGTACAAATACGAATAAATATAATACGAGTAAGAATTACATAGAAATACGAATCCAGACAAGCAAGACTTACCAGTGTTTACCCATCTTAGTATACCCGATGAAGTCTTGACACCTTAAAGGCTCAATCGACGCTTTATCTTGATTCCCTTTTCAAGAATAAGTATACCCGCTCGGTTAACCGTCGTAAATCCAATTCGAGTTATTCGCATAAGAACGAAATCGTGAATACGATCGTCGTTTTCGAGGTACGGAGGTGTACCCACGAGAGAGAAACCAACAATACTCGTCTGCTTAGATCGTCACGAATGACTGAAAGAATAAAACTAGTAGCTTGGCGAATGAAATGGCGTGAACGCGCTAAAGAAAAAGGGATGAGAGTGAGTGAGTGAACAACGGAGATAGATCGAAGGGAATGTTTGAACATCTACCGATTTATGGATGCACGAGGCGTGTTTCGTTCGGTGACAATGCTTAAGTGACTGCAACGAGCGCACGTGTTTCAAAGCGACGAACACCGCAACAGAGCCTCCCCAACTCGTATCCAAGTCACGTCTCATTTGCCGTATTCAACGACCTATCGATGGGGTAACTGCAATACAGAAGGAGAGAAAGAGAAATAAAGAATGAGAGTGAGGAGATTAAAACATAAAGTAGGGAGGAAAGTAGCAGGTGCAACGTGATTCGTTCAAATCTAGACCGCGTTACTGATTTTACTTACGAATCGATTATTTTGTTTTGGGTCGATTGGTACTCGGGAGATTATATTTTTTACATTTGACTAAAACTAATGATATTTAAAATTTCGTGATAACGAAAATGTTTTTGATATAATTCAAAATGAAAGTAATATCTTATTTTTTAAAATCCATTTGAAACTTTATCGAAACGAAAATGAACGAAACAAAACTATACAAATTCTCGTCTTTCTCCTTAACATTCCATCAAGAGAAAAATTCATCCTCGGAGAACCTCCAAGAGGTCCACCATCCGGAAGTACCGAAAACCGTGATCGGTCGTTCAAAGGGAACGCGCCGGCTACTGGTTTTCTTGTAGCCTTTTGCAAAAAGTCGAAAGGAAGAAATAAGAGAGGGTTGATGGCAAGGTGAGGTGAGGTGAATTGGGGGAAGGAGAGAGAACAACGTCATGTAGCTCTCTTCCAGGACATCGTACGTCAGTGGTTCGAGCCCGTGGGAACGAGAGGGTAGAGACACCTCTCAGGCTCGCGAGAGGGACGCGGCGCCGACCCCAAGTCGACCTGCAGGTAGACGAAGAAGAAATAGAGAAGAAAACGAAGAAGGAACGAAGAGAAGAAGGCTTCGTGCGAAGACGAAAGGATTCTTCTTTAGGATAAAAGAGGAGGCAGAGAAGATAGAACTATGAGGAGAAAGAGGAGGAAGAGGGATTTAGATTTGCCGTACGAAAGGGGAGAAAGGAGTTCGAGAGAGATTTAGGATAGCGTAGGGTGCGAGAAGGATAAAGATTCGAGTTCTCTACTAGGGAAGAAAACCTAGTTGGAGAAAGAGAGTTGGATAAAACGAGGACTGTTCTCTTAGGTGACACCGCCGAAATATGTCCGTCGGCATTCCTAGACGTTTTTTCGGCCTTTGTCGAGCGCGCCGTCACTATGTCATCAAAGGCCGCTTCTTGGATACGATTGGCCCAATGATCATCTTACGATCTTTCTTCGATCACCACCGATCTACGCTTCTTCCTCTACGACTACATTAATATTTTCAATCAATTCTTCTTTAGATTTTTTTATTTTATATTCATCGTATTATACTGATCGTACAATTGTAATAAGAATAAAATTGTTTAAGAGGTTTTACGTATTGTTAACAAACAATATAAAATCTATATTTTTTTGAATCAAACTAACGGTTACCGTGTAAGAAGGAACACAAGAATAACGCTGATGACAAATGGCATACACGGAGGTCGGCCAAGTAAAATTAATATTCATATTCACGGTTGGGCCATTTATTCCCTCGTTGCAATATCAATAATCTGACCCTAGTAGCTTGTACGAAGGGTAGGGAAGTTAGGGTAGGGGCATTCGTGGATCCCACGTGCTCGGTATTTAATTACCAGAAATCGAGGGGTGCGCACAAGTGCACGGCTCGCTTTCACCTCCTAAATAGTTTTATTCGTTCATACCGAGTATCGACGATTTCACGATTAACGATTTACGTTGGATCCATTGTAAACGTGTTTTTGAGAACTCGTCACGTAATACTTCGGTTATGATAAATATTTGTTTTACTAGCTGTGAAATATTGTCGAGTATTAAATCTAAAGATGAATTTTCGCTGGTTCATTCTTCTCTAAACATATTAGACTTACGAATCTTAATGAAATATCACCGTTGTGTAATACGAGTCGATGGTCACGGTGATCGTTCTTCTTTCCCGGATGACTGCATATCACGTGGCCCTCACGTGGGCTTCCTGCTTGTACTTTTTCCGCGTCTAGCCAGCATATGCACGATTGCGTAACAAAACACACAAATCATACGCAGAGCATAAGAAACTCAACAGACTGATTTATGCTCGCGGGGCAATGTTCTGTATCCATCTTGTAAGACACGAGCTAACCCATCGAACCACACAGAACAGGATGGATCTTCCTTTCTCTTTTTTTTTTTTTTATTCATTCTTTTAAATATTTTCTCATTTCCGGTCTTCGTACTTAACCGAATTTAAAATTGAATTATGAGATGAAAGAAAATGTTACTTATTTTTCTTTACAAATATTTCATTGCGATAAGTAATACTTATTACCGTGTCATATAGGTACTTGTAAAATAGAAAAATCATTAACACTGCGATATTGTTTAAGTAATTATATAAATAATTTGTTATCAAATTAAATTTTAATTACTCTAATGGGATCATAAAGATCATAGGTTATCAAGAAGGGAATCCGGAATACGTTTTCTAACAGTTAGTATTGCTATAGAACAAAGTATCATTGAACAAAACTGAGCTTGGTAATTACAGGAGGTTGGAAAACGTTAGGTCGAGCGGTAAATCTTGAAGAATCTATCTCTCTCTCTTTCTCCCTTTTACCTTTCTACCTCTTGTTCCCCGTACATCTCTTGTTCTTTCCTTATCCGAACATCGAAGCTATCTAACCCCTCCCAGACGGTTGAAGGATTTATTTTATTATTTGATAGATTTAATGCCGACTACTGTTTATCGGAATCCACGTAAATCAGAGGTTCAAAAGGATGTTCGAACACAAATTATATATAATATATATATTTTTTTTTCTATTATAAACTCTGAAACTAATACTTTGTCAAGATCATTTGCACTCTTCCAAATAAGTAATGACAAATGACAGGTATCATTATTTTTTACTAATAAGACATGAAAACAACATAAATCTAACATAAATGAATAGCTCGTTAGAAATGGTTAAGCATGAAAAAAAGGTCGGTTAATCATAAAAGATCCTAATTCCTGATTTTCCTAAAAGTCCAATCAACAAACATATGTTTCACACGTGATTACACGCAAGTCGATCGGTCAACAGCAGTACCGGGTCGGTTTCGCCTCTCTCTTTCTTTCTCTTTCTCTGAGGTGACGATGTTAATTGCTCACTTTCTCATCTCGTTAATGTTACTTCCGTTAGCAGAAACCGCTTGTGATAATTTAAGAAATGGAAAATAAACGGGAAGAACTGGTAAACGATGTATTCGACGGAAATTGTTCGACGATCGGTGCAGATGGTTGACTTATAAGCACCCAAAGATGTTTTTCTCTACCCTCATTTTCACTCTCATGCTATTTTTGACTTTAATTAAAAGCTTATCCGGATTCTTGATCTTCAATTATTTTCTCTTACGCAATTAGTTCGTAAATAATTATATAAAAATAAAGTTTAAATGTGTAATATTTACGTACCTGCAGCTTAAAGACTCTGTGCCAAAGAATCGATTGTCAGCATCTTAACGATTAAAATAATATTATTGATATAAATGAGATAAGGATTAATTCGATGATTGTTAAACTTAAAAACTTCTTCTTAATTCTGGTTAAAATTAATGGATAAACGTTTAAAGTTATATGATAAGAGTTAAGGAAAATTCGTTTGACTAAGGACAATTATTATTGTGGTACTGACGAATTGTTTATTTGATCATCTGCCAAAGAAGACAGTTTGTCGTTTAAAAGCAATGGCCATGCTGCGCGAAGCGATCGAGGATGTAGGTATAAAAAAGAAACAAAATGGCGACACTTCGGGTATAATAACTATCTCTCGTGTTATTTCTTTTTTTTTTCTTCTTCTTCTTTTTCTCAGTGTTCTTTTTTTTCTTTGTTTTTCCTTCTTATATATTTTTTTTTGTAGTGATTAATTCTCGCCGACTAAGAGATGTTTCGGAATCTTCTCGTAGCGCCCAGCTTTTTTATGATACAATAGTTATAGCAATATATAATATTATGGCAAGGTCATTGGTCAATAAATACTTTACTTAAATCGCTCGCATCTAAATTCGCCAAATAACACGCAGAATCGTACCAATTATCATCCGATGACTTCTTTATCTTTATCTCTCTCTCTCTCTCCCTCTCTTTCTCTCTCTTCCCATTTTATCTATTATCACAATGACGATCTAAAATAAAAAACATACGTGTAGATCGTTTTTTTTCTTTATTATTCGATAAAAGTAATCCTTCGTCCGCGATTATTTGGAAACTTTAGATTCGCAAAAATCAGGACAAACTCCCTCAAAAATGTGCTCTTAGAATAGATAAGCTTCCATTTTTTTTGTATTTTTTTATTTTCCCAACTATTTTGGTCCAACGGATAAAAAGATTGAAAAAAGATTTCACACTTGCAATTCCCAGTTGACGGAATTTGTCCTCTCGACGATCTAATTAACCTACACGCTATGTGAACTAGAGATTCCTTTCAGCATCGAACAGCAGTCACTATGAAGGTAATAGTGCGCGCAACCGTTTTTCTCTAATACTATTTTGAGTTTACACTAATCGTAGATCCTTAAAAGATTTAGGTAACACTATGTACACTCCAATTTCCCTCCCTTTTCTTTTAAATCTTTTTCTTTCTTTCTTTCTTTCCTTATTCTTTTTTCTTTTCTCTTATCATTACGTTTCTCTCGACGTTCCTAACAAAAGTTCATCATCTCCATATATAATTTCTCTTCTCTCCGTTTTTCGATTAACAATAAGCTCGTAGGAAATTCTCGTCGAAAGAACGAACGACGAGCTCCAATGGACTCCTCCTGGTGTTGAAAAATCACGCAGTTCATCAGTTCGGTTCGCGAGACTTCGGTGCTCGTTTCTAGAACCAGTAGAGATCTTTGGAATCCTGCACTTGCGACTCGAGACCTGAAACAAACAATGAAGGATTACCGTTAGTTCTATCGTAACAATAAGGATTAAAATTTTTTTTATAAATAAAAATAACGAAATAAGATATTATCTCTAAGAACAAAAATGATTTAATTAATTGAATATCGAAATATCAAGCGTGCATTCAGTAAAACTGACTAGCACACGGTTAGTCCGTTCGAATTATTTATCAGCCTGGGCGCGTAATAAAAGAAGAGACAACGTTTTGACGGATGCGAGGGTGCAGAACTGGTGATGGCACCCGCTGAGCAACACGGACGGACAAACCGATGTACGAGAGAACGAACATAACTGAACGAACGAAGGAACGGACACAGACAGACGAGCTTCGAACGATGTCACGAGATCGACCAGTTAAGATCTCACGTTCCCTTACGACGGACGCATGCGGTCGCGCGCACACGCCCGCTTGCGTCCGAATTTATCTCCGTACGATCTGGATATCCCCAAAGGGTGACCCCGCAGATCTTCGTCCACTCGATGTCAACCTTTTTAAACGATCCTCTTCGATTCCAAATCGATAATGCTGCGTAATCGAGCGAATGTATCTCAACGAAGTATCATTTATGTGAACACGTTGATCGGGACTATTGATCTTTATCATCTATCGTTGTTTCTCCATTCTATTTTATTGCTCGCTAAATTTTCAAACAATTTTATTGATTTCCAATCGACGAGCTAATAAATTCTCTCGTAAATTCTTTTTTATTATTATTATTACTATTAACAACTCTTTTTTTTCAATATATTAGGATCATAGCTGTTTATTCGGTTCAACGATTTTCTATTCATGAATTCGCACGTGTCTACTAGAACTTGTAATTACAACGCAATATAACTTCTGAGGAAAATGAAGATTATGGTTATCTTCGATATTGGTGCTTTTATTAAACCGTCTAATGATAAGTAACGTAACGTCGATATTCGAAAAAACAAAGTAGCGTGTTACGTGGACCGATAACTCACAAGAGATTAAATTCACGTAAAAGGGTGGCACGTGTCAGCGCGTGGGGATCTACCTGCTTCAAAGTCAGAAACGTGTGCTAGTCGCGAGAGTAGATTCGTACAAGTGGAAGCGTACAAAAGATTTTGATCGTAGATAGTCATGTGGGTATCGTTTTGCTCTTGAACGGTTCAAGCTAGAACGGCAAGTATTATTTGATGGAAAGTCACTGAGTTGGAAAATGATCGTAGAAGGTAGCGTGAGAAGGGAAACAGGTTTTCGTGCTCACCCGCTTTTACGCGAAAACCTGACGCATGTAACACCGATCTCTCTTGTTTTTTTATTGACCATTCTACGTAACAATGATTCTCATCGATGACATATTGGGAAAAATCGATTAACTTTAATAGTAAATTAAAAATATTTTTCTTTATAAAGTAACGTTTTGTTTTCTAAAAGTATAATAAATTTAATAATATATAATCATTTGTCATTGACGTTTTATTAGAATTATGTTTAGATTACAATTGACTTGACACGAAAATTCAGCCATGAATGATTTACTATTACCATTTAATAATATCCAGAAATAAAAGGAATTATTGGCTATACGACGATGAATATGAACTTTAATGGGAAATTTGGAGATCACGATCGATTACTAATAGCAGATAATCTTCTTCTCTTTCTTTTCTCTCCCTTTTCACGAATATCGAAGGGTCGGCTTCTGCGGGTGACTCGACAAATACCGGCAATATCGTCTACGTTATCCGACGCACCATTTACCAGCTAGTACCTCGTCCATTTTACCGAGGGCTTGCGAACGATCACGCGAATATGGTCGAATCGTTTACCTATGTATGTGTGTATTTATATATGTGTATAGATGCGTATATGTTCGTGTTAGAAGAGTATAAATCGTCTCGAATGTATGACACTTATGGCAACGTTATTTGGTGGCAACGTTATCGAATTAGAACTCACTCTCTTTTTCTCTCTCTTTCTCTCACGAAGATTAGACCTAAACGAGTTGGTGTTGTTAAGAATTTCTAATTAGCGTACTAATATTCGCCTACAATTTATAGTTTGACATTATTAATATTATGAGAATAATGTGGGAAATATTTTCTACGATCAAAATTTGCTGAATTTATTCGAGAAAGTATCTAAATAATTAAATTTAGAATATATTTGAAGAAAATATCGAAACAAATTTGTTATTTAGTTGCGTGGGAAGATTTTTCAAAGATACAATAGTGATCAATAATGGAGTGGAGATAAATGTTTGAAATAAAGATATAAAGGATACCCAAGATAACATATTTGTCTTTGAAAGCTTCAACTGCTGACTACAAAGTAACGGACGAACGCACCTGTTATGAACGTTTCAGTATTCAATATTGCGATATCAAAGAGCAACTGTGAAATGTTGTAGGAAGGAGGAGAGTTCAGAGAGTATGAGGAAAAGAGGGAAGGAAATCTAAGGAAGCTGGGAGACAAATGTTACTCTTCCAACATCAAGAATTTCACCGGAGTTTGCTTGAACAGTATAATTATGTTGACGTTCTTGTTTTACTTTGATCGTTACAATATATTCTAGTCTCTCTAAATAATATAATTATTAAATAGAAATTTAACATCTTATAGTATACATATTAATATTTAAATAATAAAAAGAAGGATGATATATGCGTTAAGAAATATTATTAGCAAATAATGTAAGATGAATTTGATCTCACGAATATGGGAGTCGTTCGTAGCGTTTGAAAGTAAACAACATACTAACGTTCGGTTATATATGCGTGTTTTATAAACAAACATTTTTCGAAGCATTCTTTATTTGATCATCAAACATCATCAAAAAATTTCTTTACAGTTCATTGTTACTTATTCCTTTCAATTATCACCACTCTCTCCTTTTCTTAGATTCAAAAAAAGCGAATCTTCATATCGGTCGAATTTAAAGGAGGGTGTAACTTTATAAGTTTCAGGTTGAAGAACACGAATCGAGCGTCGTGATTAAATTAAAACGAACACCCTCGCGTTCGAAAACTGAAGATTCACCCCCTGCCGATCGAAACAACCCTCTTTCAAGGGATGCATACGAAAAGCATTGTGATGACCCGTATCAATGGGGGTCAGAACCCTTCGGAGTTTGGAATCCAATATACTCGTGGTAAAGGAGACTCTCCCCACTTCAACGTATATACAACTCTAGACCCTTCCCAAAATTCATATGTGTACCAACGTAGGATTAATAATTAGGTATTAATCAACAATATTGAAATGATCATTATAACACCACAAAATAGAGATTACGTTTTTTTTCTTTTTTAACAGTTTCGAATTTTTCAACTTCTTAATGATGTTTCCATGACGTGCGTGATATTTTCAACAAAAGAAATCATTTTATTAATTCTTCTCTATTAAAATTATTTTCTAGAATCACGAAGGACATACGAATGAAAAGGAAACAGCATGTGTGCGTATTCGCGAATGCAATAGGAACCCGTAGGAGAACCGAAACATTCCGATGCTCTCGTGGAATGTTAGATGAACCCTTTCCATAACGGGATGCTGAGTGGGATCGTCTAAATATGGCTAACTCGCTGTAACATGCTCGTAATATACATCTAATAAATAAGTTCTCTCACAAAGAACTAGTAAGTGTCTCTCTATAAAATTACTCTACCTATGAAAGAACAAATATTTTTATATCACATCATTAAAACTGTCACCGTTAAATCAAATGATTATTGAATGAAACTATTTGAAACGTGTTGTAATAGAATTGCCGAGAATGACGATGAAGAACATTAGAAATAGAATATCAGAAGATTGACAAATTTGACTAGATCTGTTGTTGTTCGTAAGTAAATTTAAAAAAAATGGGATTTTAAAAGGAAGTTTAAAAAAACAAAAAAATGGGGGAGGAAAATAAGAAATGAAAGGCGTTCGCCGATCTGGCAAAACTCTCGGTTCGCCGGCCTGTCTCACATCGAAGGAGAGGAAAGCAGAGTTCGAGAGATCGATATAGCCGGTGAGTCGACCACTCCCTCCATTCGACAAACTGACCAATCGAGGAACACTGGCCATCCCCGTGCTAACTCCCGGCAACCGAGTGCTGCGACGGTGTCTCTCTTTTACGTTCTCTTCTCTACCTCTTTTACTGGCTAACACGGGTATATGCGAACTGTGGATTACGTGACGTCAGTGTGCGACGCCATTTTCGAGGCGCGTGCCAGAAAGCCTCCTGAGTAACGTTGCACCCGCCAACTGAATACTTCCCATAAAATCTCCCGCGCCTTCAACGTCTAGTTAGGATCATCTGCTATGATCAAGTTATCATTGATCGTTCTAATTTTTGGAATTCCATCGAAGTACGATATAGAGTACATATTTTAGAAAAATCAATATTTTGTTATAACTTTTTAAGATGTTCACGTGAAACAATATTACCTCTATTGCATATTTTTTAATAACAAATAAGATATTCGTTTCGAACAATTCAAAAATGAACGAATTCCTTTGAATAAAAATACGACTTCAACAATTTTTTGTATTTTTTTTAAACCACGTGCAATTTATGGTTAACTTTAATATCGTCAAGTTAAGAGTAATTCCTAAGAGATGAGGTATTCATTCAACTTCCTTTTAAATAAAATGTAAATGAAACTATTTTAAAACCAACACGTGCGACGTTCCTTCGTCCCACAAGTAGAATAGAGATTCGAAAGAGGTTGGTTGGGAAGGAAAAAGCGCCGAAGGGTGGCTCGTTCGTCGACACCTTTCCGTACGTCGGAGAAAAGAGAATCGGCACTTTTTCCGATCCTCTTGGAAGGACATCGAGTGGCGAGCTCGTCGCACGAAACTGTCGCAACGAAAAGCAATGCGACTTCGAGAAGAAGTCTTGCCCGCTTTTTCACCTGAGCATTTCGTATATCGTACGCGGGTAGTCCTATCTTGGAATCTCGAAGGGGCGGCGTCTCGGAGGACGAGAGAGAAAGAGAGAAAGAGAGAAGTAGAAGAAGGAGAGAAGGAGAAGTGGGAGGGGAAAGAAGGAAGGAAGATAAAATTCGGCTTTGATTTAGAGACTCGTACCGACGCGACGCGACGCGGCGCCGGGCCGCACCGTGGCCGCATCGTACCGCTTTCGTGCTTGGAAGCAATACCTTTCCAAAACCCCGGTTCCGGTCTTTCGTACTATTTTGTCTGATATCGTGAAAATAATCGTGAATTCTAAATGATCTCTAATGTCGACCAGATGATAAATTATACTGCAATATTATCGTTATACGCTAATGCGAAATGAATTATCTATTCGATGAAAATTATGGATAATTTCGCGATAGAAAAAAAAAATAATAAAGAAAATATGGTCGTTTGTTAGCTAAAACGTGGAGGAATTACAAGATTTTTGCTTTGAAAAACTTTCTATCAGCGTGCCGATAGAAACACGCGAAATGATAAATTATTCATCTACGTCCGTTCGAATTTGTCCACCGACGAGGAGGACGGACGGAATCGACAATCGTTGAGAAGTAGGGATATAAACTCGGGAGGGGTGGTGAGGGTGGATGGAGTAGGGATAGTGCGACAACCAAGATGAGAAGAGAGTCGGCGTTCTCTCTGACTCTTCACAAACGTCAACCGGTAATTGCGATTTATTTCTCTTAATAGCGCTTAAACGCCGACCAATTTATTCCGTTCGAGTTAATTTTACGCAATTATATAATTATCACGAGAGAAGAGAAAGATAAAGAGAAAGAGAGATAGAGAAAGAGAGATAGAGAAAGAGAGATTGAGAGAAAGAGAAAAGAAAAAGATACGTGTACCAGATCGTGTATATACGTAACCTAATCGAGAAGACACTATCGGGAGATGTCGTAATGGTCGACACTTAAATTTAAAGACAGCGACTCCTGGTTAACCCTCCGTCGGTCTCTTGTCATACGCCAATGGAGGAAACTCGTTAACGAGCGAAACTATCGCTTCGATCGAGCATCGATTAAAATCTCTTGGCCCTTTCCTCGTGTTAACGATCGATACGACTCGATTGCTGCATCAGAAAGTATCTTTCCTACGTTTTCTCATCGATTCAAGTTTTTGTTATTCATTTAGGTATATAAAATAAGTCACATAAAATAATTATATACTCTAACAAAAAAATTAAATACCTTTTGTTTTTTTACCATCGCCGAGTAGTTTTCGTTAATCAATTCTAACGATTGTTATCCATCGGATAATTAATTGTCTTTGTAAAATAATACAACGACAAAAAAAAATTAATTAAAGACCATTAAAGATCCGTAAAGATCATTTGCTCGTAGTATGAATGAAGAAAAAAAAGAAAAAAAATTATTTCGTATAAAGGAGAGAACGGTGGAAGAAACTTCTGCTTCAATTATCTGGAATCACATAAGTCTCTACTAATTAATTCGAACATTACTGGGAAACTCGCGACCAATCGAGATCGCGCAAGATCGCGGATTCGTTCAGCAATTTCGTTTACTCGCGCAACGATCAGTTCTGCCCAACAAGTCCGTATTTATTTATTCATTAATTTCGAGAAGAGAGAAGTCGAGTTTGGGATTACTTGGAAGGAGGGAGCACAGAGAATGAGTTAGAGAGAGGTCTCTTACAGTAGCACACGCCAACTCGAAATGTTCGAATAGTGAACGTTGTCGGCATTCCGCTAAGCAAATTCTTGAAAACTCGTTTGGTCGGTCCCGGCCGCTTGAACCAACTCTCAATCTACACCGTAAAAGCCAGGCACGTGTGTAAGAGCTAACCGTCTCCTAAATTGGCCCTAAGTCCCAACTCGTTCTCCCTCTCTCTCTCTTTCCGAAAAGTAGTAAAATACATACATCAAACAAAACAATAGAATTTTGATCAATCTATCATCGATGTTAAATCTAGATTCATTCGATCACTTTACAACAAATTGCTCTTTAAATTGTACACAGGTAGCGTTAACTATAATGTTTAATATAAGAAATCCAAAAAATCAAGTAAATTTTCTTCAGAGAGGGTTGAAGGCATGGCTGCCACGCGTTGAATCAGTGACATCTGGAGGGATGATAGCAGGGAACGGAGGTCTTTTATCGATTTTGAAGTCTCCACCTCACTAAACCTTACGATATCAAAATATTGTTATTTTATTTTATTTCTATGACTATAAATATGATCCTCACAATTTGTATCTTTCACAAAACTAACTTTTAACTTCTGTCCTCGCTTCATAAATTTTATTCGATAATAAAATTACTTGGATAATACTTTTCACGATTGAAAAAAAAATAAGAAGAAAATAAAAAACAATTGAAAGGTAAAAGTATAATGATTGACATTGTATGTAAAAATAAAATCTATCCAAAAATAGGATATTTTGGGTAGAGTGAGACGAAAAGGATGAAACAGAAGGCGTGTATCCCAAATGCCGGCGTGCAGACAGATGGGAGTGGTCTCCGCAATCACGATGGGCGTGGTGTTTTCACGGCATGTTGCAGCTGCACCCCGCAATGCAACCACGAATCGTGCAGTACATTTACATACAAACGTGCAAGCAAATTGTGCGAGCCTTCATCCAAGCTACGGCTTATTTAACGCGTTGGAGTGAGACCACAGTTCTTTACTTTCTTGTTTTTCTTACTTGACCCCTCCCTATTAAGTCTAACTTTAATTTACTACCCACTTGGATATCAATAAACCCGTACATCTAAAAGCATTTTTGGTGTAACACCACTTTTCTACAACTTTCGTTCACACGGCTTGAGATGATGGATTGAAAAAGAAAAAACAGAAAAAAGAAAGAATCAAGTTCCGCGAAACTGGTTACTTGGACATTTTTATGTCATTTATGAAATGAAGAGATACACTGCCGAGCGAAGCGGTTTTTCTTGATTTCGCGAGCTTCGTAAAACGATTGAAATTCTTTAACTTATTTTATGTACTTCTATCTCTCTTTATCTTCAAGCTCAATCGTTTAAAGTAAGTGACCACGAGACAGTTTCAAGACAGTTCCGACGTGTCTCTCTTGGTACTCTTTACAACAGTGATATCAATAATTAGTAATGGAATTCTAACTACTTAAAGAACTTAAAAATATTTCAAATAAATTCATTGATATTTACCTGGAAAATACGGATGAACGATTTATAAGATACGTCAAAATGATATTTGATATTAGAAGAATAAAATAAAAGAACAACGTAGAATCTACAAAACAGAGCTTACTTCTTGTCGGATGGTTTGTTGAAGAACAAATTGGTTTGTTTGTTAGTCGATTAAAAGAAAAAATAGATAAAAATAAATAAAAATAGAAAGAGAAAGAGAGAGAGAGAAGAGAGGATACAGTCGTCGAGAGAAAGTTAAATCGCGTACTGCAAGACATTATCCCGTTGAAGAGAGAAGCATGGGATCGGAAGATGTAATCGCAAAGACGACCAAGAAGAGTGCTGCGTGTATCTTCTCTCGGAGAGCGTCGAAGCGGTCGTAAGAGCTCGAGTTTCCTCGTCTTATATAATCCGTAGCAGAACGGATCGCCTTTTTGCTTGGACGTGTCCCGAGCACCTCGCTTCGAGCTAAGCGAAATGTTTTACGGTCCGGTCGGGGGGGTCTTTTTGCTATCATCCTCCTTGCGATTTTGGCGTGGGAGAAAGACAGAGATGGGAAGAAAACCAAGTATAAGATAGAAAGAGAAACAACACGAAAAGAGAGAAGAAGAGAGAGAGAGAGAGAGAGAAAGAGAGAGAGAACACGCACTATATCGACCGACTTGGTCCCCCATTAAGCTCTTATTAATTGCGAGCATCTGAGGGACCGCTCAGCCTTTCTTGCTCTACCTGGACGCCATTCTGGCTCGAAGAAAGCCGACCAACAATCTCGGCTTCCTTTTGCAACTTTGATCGACCGCTCTTCAACGAGGATTTTCATATAAATAAGAACTTGGGGCTACTCTACGACCTGGAATCCCTTTCTTCTAACAAAAAGTCGAATCGTTTGGTGTAGAAAGGGGATGCAGAAGTGATACACCTTTTTTCTTTTTTTTTCTTCTTCAATCCCACGATCACTTATCATCATTCTAATTTCGGTCAGATTATTGGAATGCCTTTATGATGGATTGTAATTATAACGTAACCATTTTTGTTTTCTCGTGTAAATGAACCTACTTTCTCTGCAGTATTATTATATCCAATTTTTTTAATGTGAGTTTTTAAAAAGGCATGGGGGGTTGATAATACTCACCGGAGAGGGAGGCATAAGGACCATGAGGGTAAGGCGGCGCCGAGGAAACGTCAACGAGCGACTGAGAGGGCGTTGCCGACGTCCAGTCCTTGTAGGAGGCCGCTGCGTGCACGTGGTGTGCCGCGTGGTGAGCCGCGTGGTGCGACGTGTGATGTCCTCTCGCACTACCCAAAAGCAACCCGCTGTAACTCGCCGCAGCGGCCATGTTATGCTGATGATACTCGTGCACCGCTCTGGAACCGGGAAGAGATTTCGATTAAGGCCAAGGTAAAGAAGATGGATAGAGGAAGAGAAGATCTGTGTTGCGAGCGGTATGGTCGTCAGAGGGGGTAGAAGACGGGAAGAAGGGATAAGGGGAGAAGAAGAAGGATGAAAACACAAGAGGAAGGTTAAAAAAAAAAAAAGAGAAAGAACGAAGAAGAAGAAGGGAAGAATTCTCGATATCGTAGCCTCTTCTCAAGCACGGTGACAGACTAGTAATTTATACGACGGTCCGTTCAGCATCAGTGCTAAAGATCTTCCCCCTTGGTACCTGCTGCTCCCGACGGTTTTCTGTATTTTTCACGTCCACTTCGTCCTTTGACTCTTTTTTATTTTTGTTTTCTTCTTTATTTTTTTTTTCTTTCTTTTCCTTCTTCTTCTTCTTCTTTTTCTTCTTTTTCTACTCATTTAACTCGCCTCGGATATACACCGAGGTCCTTGCTTTTATGATACTTTATTTCTTTATCAAGATTAACTTTTGTTGCTACAAGATTTCTGCTTTTGGTCCTTGAACCCGTGAACGCATAGTTTTGCAGTAGGTTAAATGAGGATGGTCGGGAGGTATATCAAAATGATGAGCTATTTAATGAGTTATTGAGCTGACCTATGTTGGTATGGACCGTAATGTGCGTGCCATGGATCCGCTGGATACTCATAGACATCGCCAGGATGCTGACTATTCCAAAAGGATGGTGGGAAGTTTCTCATCGACATAGGAGAGATATTTTCTGTAACAGAAATCAATGAAAATATTTCCGTCAATATTATTAGCAAATTAGTCGATTTGATAATCGCTCTAATATCATGTATTCCCGATCTTGACAATATCCCTAACTGAAAGATCGCTTTATTCGGGAGATTTAAATTGTACAGGTTAAAGAGCAAGAGAAAGCGTTTATTAAAATATTTCAACGTTTTCCCACGAACATTTACGCGATCCTTTGGAAGGTTTTAGGGTTTATAAACGAGTGGTAGTCGGACTCCCACGGGATCGAACCGCGCGACAGAAGGGTACCGCTCGGTTGTTTTACAAGCACCCACTTCGAAGCCAGAAGCTTGTCCCGTGTATTCTCCCGCGGTTCCACCATGGTTTGCTCACGAGATTCCACCTTTTTATTCTTTTTGTTTTACCTTCTCCTCTCCTTCCTTTTTTTTTTCTTTATTTCTTCCTTCCAATCTTCGGGCTCGACCAATCCGAAAGTGTGGTCGAAGGTTGGACCAACAAGATCGATCGCAAGAGACAATTTATTTTTCTGATTCCACACTCGTGCCATTCCAATTTAACTGCACGAAAATCTACCGACATAAGTCATCATCTCTATTTACCATTTTTAATCTGATAAAGTTATCGATAAATACGTCGGCATCGTCAATCATCATCAGTGACATGAGCAAGTCAGCGGGATACTGTGTGACTGGCGCTAGTACTTCTGAGAATGAATAAGAAAGATCTCGTAGTCCTTTAACTTGTTAAAAAGCGTCGAATCATCGTGGTTTAACAATGTGGACATCACGAATTTGATGACCAATCAAAAAGATATCTTTTAGGTTTGTTAGTGTATCGGTTTCGACCTGGTAACTCGACTAACACTTTCGCCACATAAAGAAGCCATGGATCGCATTGTTTCCCACGCATGGAATGTCGTCGAAGGTTGATCAGAAAGAGAAGGAAATATAAAAGGATAAAATATGCTTTTCCAAGTTATGCCCAACGCAACTGGTCACGGATTGCTTGAGGTAAAGAATTATTATACACACAGGATAAGTATCTATACCGAAGTTGACACGAGTTAAATAGTTTCCTGAGAGTTCCACGAAGCGTCCAATATCGAGTAAATCGAAGATAGATTGCTTTTACATATCCCCACCATGCTCAACGAGATCCACCATGGCCATCCCCTTTCCTTCTCCTTCTTTAGATTCACGGCGATCGTCGGTACCACTGGAGAATGTCCTTTATTTATTAACGCAATTAAAGAAACAGAGTGTCGAGCGTCCGCGCTTGCCTTTCTTCTCTGCCGATGCCGTGGAGGGAACGAGGGATTCCCTCTCTCCCTCTCAATTTCTCTCTCTCTCTTTCTCAGGACCGATATGCGGATGGAACACGGGCTGCTCTTCGGCCCCTGTCAGAGTCAGATGTGCCAATAAGCGTGGTAAAGCGCGTACACAAAGGATAAAAGGATTTCGAATCGGCGTTCCTTTATCGGCAAGGATTCTGCGTGTGAATCTAATTTTTTCCTTCAGTTCGGGGGAACCTTGCATAAGCTAGTAATTGAGAGAATTCCTTCAATGTTCATACCAAATCATAATGGTAGTTGATTACAATATATCTTAACATATTTATCTATGAATTGTCTGTATGTGTGTGTGTGTGTGTGTGTGTGTGTGCATGTAAATTATCTTGATATAATACTAAAAGGATGTTGCTTTTTTTGCATATTTGTAATCTTAACCAATAAGAATTAACTGATCCTCGTTAATATTCGCAAATTGGCTTGATCACCCTACTCAACTTGAATCTAATCAGAATGACAACTACGAGAAGAAACAACTTGGAGGAAGGGGATATTTTAAAATGTTCATGTAGGAGAATTAACGAGGAGTGATCTGGTTCGAGATGAGATCTGGCGTGGGTCCATGAGATAGCTTTTATAAAGNCATATTTGTACGATACATTAATCGAACATTTGAAAAAAGAAATCTAAATAAGAGATCGTGGTATAGCACTTGTTTTAGAAATCGAAACGTTTATCCGGCTTCTCTTTTAACAAAAGGTCGATCGATAAATCGTAGCATCGAGGGGTCAACGAGAAAAGGATGGCCGATCTGTATACGAGATCCCTTCTTCGTCTCTTCTGTTTCCTCGATAAACACGAGAGAAGCTCTCCACTGTTTCAGGCAGCGTTCAGGCCTTTTACGTACGTTAGCCGGCATACCGCGGCTAAAACTGTCTCCGGCTTTCTCTCCCGTTTGTTCTCTCTCTTTTCCTCTCTATCTATCCGCCTATCTCGCTCTCTTTCTCTCTTCTTACCCTCGAGGAGAGCACGGTTTGCGTCGTGCATCTTAAGGCCCGCCAGTGGAAGCTCTTAATTTACCTTAGCTACACTCTCGTAGTCGTGGAGAGATGCTGAAAGAGAAGAGAAAGAGAGAGATAGATAGAGAAAGAAAGAGTGATAAAGACGAAAAGAGGAGGAGAAAGACAGCAAGGAGATAGAGAAAGAGAAAGAGAATGAGAGAAAGAGAGAGAAAGTGGTGGTACAGAAGCAGAGGTGCGCAAGGCACATAACAATTAGGTCGTGTTGTCTTGAATTCTAAGCAGGCTAGTGAACTGATCCTGAGCACCGAGTGCGGGATAAATGCGGCCTTAAACGACACCGATATAGACGGACCGCTAACGTCGCCTGCGCTTGCCAAATCCTCTACCCCACCCTCCAACTTCTTCTTATTTTTCTTCCTCTTTTTCTTCGTTTTTTTCCTCCTCTTCCGCCTCGACGACAGTCCCGTGATCCCCGTCGCGATGTTCCACGCTCTTCTTCGACTCTGTATCCCTCACTCTCCTCAACTCCCCTATGTCACCAGAAAGAGAGAGAAAGAAAACCAGGTTTTAAGTCTTCGAGTACCGACAACGACGGTACGATTGTTACGGGCCTTGTTAGCGTTGTCGCAAGCTAATGGCGTACTTTATTACCAGGGCTTCGCGTTTCCTTCCAAAAGACAACGCTGTCGTGGATGCAAGAAGAGATTGAACGTTAGCAACCTCTTTTTCATGTATTCCAAAACGCTTTTCTTCGGTGCTTTGGACAAGCACATGTTTGTTACTAGTACTTTGGTTTATTCAGTCACCATTTTTTTTTTATAAACATTGATATAATCTTGACGAAGCCTTAATATAGTCCAAAATATTCTATATATATATTAAAATATTTAACGTGTTAATAAATTAGAGATAAGATTTGTAAACACGCACCTTTGGGCTTGTCATGAGCAAGTGCCCTTTGGAAATGTTCCTCAACCTCTGATGCGGCATCCCCTCTGTAATTATTAAAGATGACGCAATTCGCGCTGACGTACTGCGCCCTACTTTCTCCATCGTCCGAGTCCTCCGCTGCTGTAGCCGCCCCTACTAAAAATCAATTCAATTATAACCAACCTCCAAATACTATGAGAGAAATGTTAATTTTTTAATTAAATAACCGCTATATTATTGTGTACAACATACCGTCCGTCGATCTGTCATCGTCGAGGGTTCGTGAAGGTTGCGATGTAGTAGTTGCGAGGGGTGGTCGGGGTTGAGGGGTTGGTCGAGGTGATGCTGGACTCGGTGCTGATCCCACCGAACCCGCGCTACTTGGTTGACCTTGTGGTACACTACCTCCACCGCCACAAAGTTCCAAACCGGCCGCTTCCAAAGACCTTTGGTGTACGTTCAACTATAAAAATAAATATGATTGTGAATTACTGGCGCGGCATTGAAAAAGATTGGCACATCAGTTAGGTAATTGTTACTCGTATTCTTATTCTGAATCTATTATCGAATCAAACAAAGTACTAAACCTGACTACTTGAAATGAGTCCAATAATAACCGTGTCGAAATATTTGTTTATTGGCTCGTTAAAGGAACCCTGAAAACATTTTAATATATTGATGCAACCGCGTCATACTCGATAAGATCCAACATTGTCAATGAGCAGAAAATGAATCAGACTTTAATTCCGAGTTCTTGGGATAGTTTTAATCGATTCGTTTAAGAGTCATCCGATGCCAGAGGACGAGTCAAAGAGAGAGTGAAGTGAGATCCATTGAGCACACAGCGACGCCGGCCGTCGGTGTTCATCGTTTCTCCCGCCCTTCTTGCATGGACTGCAAATAACGCGAGAGCTATGCTATGCGTACCAGCATCGTCACGGCCGTTGGCAATGAGACCAAATAGGACGTAATGCTCACTATTCATTAGATCCTAGCGATGCAAATGCCACGGCTGGTCAGGGCATTCTGTTCGAATTTTTTTTTTCACGACAATTCTACGCGTAAGCAATTAAGAGTGTTTGAGAGAGATAAAGAGTCGGCCAACTATTCGACCGACAACGAATCGTCGAAAGGTCCTTTGGCTATTTCACTCATCGTCGATTAACATAGCGAGAGACTCGATTTTAGATTCAGTATCAGTAAGTTAGAAGCATAATAACACGATTCTGGGGAAAACTAATGGGGAAGTCAAATCGAGGATTCACATGATATTCGTTATATCCTACTAAAGGGTATCTCGTTCAAGGTGTTTCTCCATTACATCGATCCTGGAGATCGTTTCGAACACGATCGTAATGACCCGAGAAACCGTAGTGCTAGTACGTGCCACTTGCATACCTGCACGACGCGCACAACACGATGATAAAAGACGCGCATTTATAGGCGCGTTTCCAACGTACGCATCCCGGGACCGTATACATTCCCAGTAGCCATTGTTGTTTCGAAGAGCTACCGCCTATAAATCTGAGGAGTCTCTACGACCGGACTATGGGCTTCTATGATTTATCGATCTTGTCTGATCAACTTAAAACGATATACCAATAAGTAAAGTATACTTTATAAGATACCCACTTGCACTTTTATCAAGTTACACATATCGCATATTGAACATTGGCAAATTGTCAATTGTGTCAAAATTGTTATCATATAAAAATAGTATCACGTCATAATTCTAAATAAAATTCTCTTAATGAGACTAGAAGAATGCATGATCTTCTTTATTTCTCAACCCGATTTATCCGAGCCTAGAATAAAACAAGCAACAAGCTTCATCGTTCCTTAGAACGTTATCTTCTTCATCTATGCTAACACGGCTGGATTCTAATAAAACACCCGATCCAAGAAGCCCGTCCTTTATCACGTTACGATCTTAGCCTTCTCAAAAAAAAGTCCCATTCGTTTGATCAACAAATCGCCTATCGGGCCTAGCTATTTACGAATCGGAATAATTCAACTTATAGAATGGACGTTTCTAAATGGCGATAGAGTTTTTGGAGAAAAATAAGGTTCCTCCTAAGTAGTAGTAGTAGTAGTAATAATCGTCGCGACGCTTTGGTTTGGTTCCATTCGTTCGTCGCTAGTTGACAGGGAGTCTTTCGGCATATATATCGAGCCAACCACGTACCCCGCCTAACCAATTACGTCCATACATCAGTGGCGGGTAGAAGCGCACGGAAATAAGCTGACGGTGATGTATGCTCCTGCTGCACACACACTGGGGTTAGCGGGGGTGCAGGAGTATGCTACTCGAAAGCTCAACGGAGACGAAAACTAAGACTAAGACTAAGACTAAGACTAAGAAGACTACGACGACGACGACGATGGCGAGATGTTATCATTATCTACTCTAATAAAGCCGGACTCTGCATTCCATGTGGTAGTACATCACCGCCACGATTTTCAAAGTGCAAAGATAGAGGGAGAGAGAGAGAGAGAGAGAAAGGAAAAAAGATAGAGAGAAAGTTTCGTAAAGAGAACGGCGAGTGACGAGCGCTTTCCTGGCGATTTCACGGAAAGTACACTCGATCACTCGCGTCCTCCGACTCAATGACATCCTCTTCTCGTCGCTTCCTCATTTTCTCTTTATCCATCGTATTCGTGGAATCCTTCGTAGAAACTGGTCTGATCGAAGAAGTAACAGAGAAGGATAACGAGACCAGGTTGCGAAGTTACTGTTGGAAAATATTACTAATGGGTATAACAAAAAAAAAAAAGAAAAAAAATACTAACGGCTTCAAATGTCTTTAGACGATAATGTTACGATAGCAAATTATTATATGTCTAACAGAGATGACGAAGTGTCCCACGTGGGGATTCAATATCGTTCGAGCATCCCGATTCAATTACATTGGATTGCATGGGGCTAAAGAAGAGTCATCATTTACGAGGATAAAAGTATAAAAGAGATAAAATCGAGGATCAGCGAGCCCTCCATAGATTACCACCGGTGGAACATCTAGTGTTGCTTGGACGACAATGTGGTAATTAATCGAAGCAAGCCTGCTTCCAACAACCTCCCGTTTCCCCGTCCTCTCTTTTTCTCTCATCCCATCTCTCTTCCTCTCTTATTTCTTCAAGGTGCACTGGCTTCCTTCGAAACGGTCCACGTTCTCCACGGCTACGGAGAAGGAGGTGCTGGCTCTAACTGGGAGCGAGAGAGAATCAGAAAGAGAAAGAGAAAGAAAGAGAAAGAAAGAGAGAGAGAGAGACGGAGAAAGCTGCTCGCGGCCTTTCAAAGCATTCCAAAGCACGAGCGCCTCTTCCACTCGACCTCAGCCCACCCCACTTCCAACCCCACTCGATCCCAGTACCACCACCGCTACCACCACCGCTACCACCACCTCCACCACCTCCGCCACTGCCGTCTCCGCGCCTATGTCGAGTCACTTCGCGAGAGGCAAAGCCCGCGTCTTTATTTCTTTCCCTTTTGTCTTATAGATCTTCGAATCTCTGTATCGGGGTTCCACTTTTCCCGTTCCAGCCCATTAAAATACTTGATGCCCCTCGACGAGGATTTGAATATACGATTGTCCCGCAGATTCGATTGCGTAAAATCGAATTTGCACTATCATCAATTACCGTGCAGAGATAACAATAGAAAAATAATAATTAAAAAAAAATACAAGAAAAAAAGAGACAAATCTAGGTATTGTAAATTAATCGATTTGAGTAAAGTGTAAAAAAAAATGTAATGGCATCGAAAGGAATGAAATTCGGACGATTACATTCGTCACAGAGGATCTGTGTAGATGGTGTAAAAGGGGACAGCTCACATCGATTCGAAAGGAGATCGGCGGCCTCGCGAGATCTTTCCTTCGATTCCCACATCAATTTAAGTCAAACCTGGAAGAAGGAGATCTTCGTCAATCCACTCTTAGTCTCGTTGTCTCTTTCTTTCGTGTCCTCCTTCGTGGAACGGTAGCCCGAAAGGGAGAAAAGGATTCGAACGACCGAAGGAAGAAAGGACTAACAGAGAAAATAATAAAAAGAAACAGAAGAAGAAGAGGAGATGAAGAAGAAGAAGAAGAAGAAGAAGGAAAAGGAGGATGATGGTGGAGAGGGTAGAGAAACGTAGGGAGACGGTAACAAGCTACCATACAGCTACGGGGTATCTCGCAATTTGTTTGCTGGACACGACCATTCGTCGACACGATTCTCCTATCTTCCACGAAGATGAGAGAAGTCCGCGTCCTCTCGCTCTCGCACTCTCGAAGCCTTGGATTACGACTATCGATAAGGTACCGCTGAACGAGTTCCCTTTAGTTAAGTTTAGTTCATTAGCAAACTCGCCAGGTGGACGATGGAACGATTCCCCCATCCGTTCGACAAATTACAACGAGATCGTCTCCACCCCTTTCGATTCCCGCTACTCCTCTCTTCACCAAAGTGCATCTTCTTCTCTTACAACCTTTACGATCCTTTAAAGATCTTCCAACAGTACCTGTTACCGAAGTATATTTATATTCATCCAAATTTTATATTCCATTATTAACAGATCTATCATATTTTTATTTGCCATCCCACGAAATTTAATTAAACGTTCACGAGAGTGCCCTTCGAAAAAGATAAAAAAAGTAAAACCACCTTTTTTCAAAGATCGGTATTGACATGTTGGGGTAAAATGGAGAAAAAAATGCGTGTTCTCTTATCGTTGTACTAGACGATAAAAATCATATGAGACATCAAAAATAATTCAGTTAGGAATTTTAGGCTTGCGTAGATTATACCAGCCGGTTAGATCCTATCGATAGACTCCCAGGTATTTTCTCCTAAAAGTGGAAGCGATTAATGAACCTTCTCGCACCGGTATTAACTACTCCTCTACAAGCGTATGGATATGGGTTTTATTTTATAGGAGCGTTTAAGCGCTAGCGCACGTCAACGGATGACTAAACGGTGCACCGCCCGCCGATAACGATACGCATCGGTAAAAAGAGGAGGGAGAGAGAAAAAAGATCAAACAGGTTGGCATTCGTTTCGTGTAAAACTCAGGCGGCGAGTAGAGAAACAGAAGAAGAAAGAGAGAGGGAAAGAACTTTTGAGTAATGTCGCCGACTTGCTATATAAATGTATAAACGTATCCGAGGGCACCTTTGGTTAAGATTATCTCCTTGTTACAAAACAGAATACACCTAAGTGATCAACAAGTTAATGAATTATTTAGTCTTTCTTACTGCCACAAAAGTTCATTTTACTTCAACAATTTATAAACTTTTTCCATGTATTCCTCTTTCATTTGAAACCGCTTTTACAATCATCTCCACTGTCACGTCCCAGTGACAGACCTTTCCAGAGCCAGTAATCGAAAGATTTTTTTTTATACAAGATGAAACTTATTGAAGTTAACGATAAATATTAATTTTGGATAATGTCAAGAATTACCTACCGATCGTGTTAACAATCTTAATTTCATACGAGTTGTAGTCAATGGATTTGCCAAACATTTTTTACCTCGTTCGATATTGTCTCTTCGGAATCGTCATCCCAGGAAAGATACTAGTAAGTTGATTCTTCGAAGCTTCTGAAGATAAACAAAAAGAGAAAATAAGGTAAGGCTAAAGGCTGACTAAAAAGCCGGCACGGGACCGTCGAGATAGCGGGTCGAAAGAGCGTCTTTAGTATCCGTTATCAGGTCTGATCCGATACAGTCACCAATAACTTGGGCTACCTACCGCAGAGCCCGTAGTAAAGGTTATCCTTGTCGGAGCTACCGGTCGAGACCATTACGAACTTATTACTATGTAGGTACCTTCCCTCCGACGCTTATTGAAAGTTCGCGCTCGGCAATAGTTGTCCAATAAAAACTCCCGCTTTACGTTCGTCGTTGTAATGCCGGTGCACGCAGACCGAGCACAGACCGACATGCATAACTTAATGCACTTTATCGTAAGCCTGTTTCTTTCCTTCTCGTTTTCTTTATTTTCCTCTTCTGGACCACCTGTCGTTACGATGACTTTCTAGCAGATTTCTTCTAATATGGTTATTCGATAATATAATACCAATGAGTAATAATTATTTTTTCACGTGTCTCTTGGTAAAAAAAAATAAATAACATAATAAAAGTACGCTTGCATCTAATTTTATTTCAATTGATTTTTTAAGAAAATACTGTCTGATAAAAAAAATAAAGATCCGAACAAATTTTTAGAGCTAAAGATTTAATTATGAAAATTTGCAGCTTAATTTATATTTCATGATTGATAATAAGAAAATCTAAAGAATTATTTTTATTTATCTCAAAAGCATTTTAACCGATTTTGCAAGGTAGAAATCATTTTGATTTTTTTATGCTTGGAAATGCCGGTTTTCTCTCATGCCACGGCTAATCGTGTATCCGCGAACTGCTAATTAAAATCTCTCGAAAATCTCCACTTTGAGCGTAACGTCGCGTCGCTTAAACATTTGCCACGAATATCATTCGTTATTTTTGGTTATTCTTCGTTGGGTTATGGGCGAAAGTAGGCAATATTGTAATTAAAACATAGAGCAATCACGCGAAACGCTTCGTTTCCTTATGAGCGGTGCGCGATATATGCATTCCTACTTGACATTTCATTGCATCAAATAGCACTCGAACAACTCTAGGAATTCCACGAATGTCTACTATCGGTCTGAACAGGTCGACACGCGTGATTTTCTACGAAGATCGCGGCGGTCTATCGTTATCGTCATTTTTTACCCTCGACCTCTTGAACTCCGATCGACGGATTTATCGTCTTTGTCCGATGATAGTTTTGATCATCAACTGATCAGTGAATTCATCGCGGTATCCTTTTACAAACGGTTTATCACTTTGTACAATACTTTTTATTAGAATTTAACTAGAAAACCTGTTTCTCTCTTTTTTTAATAATACATTGAAGGTTTTCCCATTAGCGAATTGCAGATTTAAAATATCTTTTTTCTTTAAGATTAGCTATACTGAAAAATTCAGGTCGATCGTGGAAATAAAAATCAAAATAAAATGAAACGCGCGACACGGTAGCACGGAAATTTTTTTTCCTCGTCTAAATGAACAAGTTATGATTCATTACGAAGAGACCGAGGTTAGATCTAAAACCGCAATCCTCTCTTTCTACTATTCTATCTCTCTCTTTATCTCTTTCTCTCATTCTTTCTCTTGAACGGAGGTCGCGATTCGATAAATATTGATCAGTTGGTCGATCGCGAGGCTACTGCCAAGCGACATCGACTTGACTTTTCTCGCATAACTCTAAGACCTTTCCACAACGCGAGTCGAGCGTGCTAGACTCAATAAGTTATTTATTTTTCTTCTTTTTTTTTTTCTTTTCGTGGCTAACAGTATCGCGTTGCCCTCGTTGCAAGAACTATCGAGGACGTGTCCGTTCCTTTTGAATGCAGCGAGGTCTCCTTATTACGGGAAGTTCTGAAAAGATCGTTTTCCAGATGGATGATAGAAGAACGAGAGGTCAGGAGGAGTTCAGACAAAGCAAGAACACATGACCGAGATTATGAAATGTGCATGCGCATGTCTGGAATAAAGATTGATAATCATTGACCGATTCTTTGTATAATATATTATAACGTTATCGATCCAACCGGTTAAATAAAATTTATTCAACACGGAAAAATAAAAAGATTAAACGTTTATATCGAAACATTATTTAATCGGCAATTCACAGCATGGTATTATAAATGTTTTGGAAATGTATTCGAAGAAATAGTACGATAAAATCTATAAAATGGCGTCGGTTGATCGAATGGAATGCGATCGAGAGAAAACAAAGCCCGCACGAAGAGTACCAGCAACGACAACAGCAGCACCAGCATCACCACCACCACCACCATCACCAGCACCAGCAGTAGCATCAGTAGCAGTAGCCCTTTTAGCGCGTGTCGCAAAGAATGGCGCTCCTAGACTAAAAACGGAACAGCGCCAAGGAATGCAACGTTGCAGCACACCTTGCTTGCACTCTTCTAACAACACAAGAGAACTGTTTGCGAGTGAGCGCGCGCGCGCACGAGCACGCGATCGAGAGAAGACGACATAGTCGGCCGTGTGTGAGATATGGCATCGTCGTACCGATAATTGTCGCACATCCCAACAATGCCGAGACAATCCAGCTCTTGTCGCGCGACTTTGCGTCCTCCTCAAGGAATGACGTGTCACTTTTCTTCCACGTTCGAAATACGGTTTCGGTAGATAAAATTGTTCGATTCACATCCCTTCTAAACCTTAAATATCATTTTAGAGTTAAATTCTGAAAATCTTGGCAATGTATTAAAAAGTTGAACGAATTTGGATAATCTGGGGGATACGGTTTGAAAGAAATTGATTGTTCTTCTTAAAAGTTTTATAAGAATTACGAGGGAATGCGAATGAAGATGGTATACTGTCTCTTCTTTGTCGCGATTATTTACTCATTGTCAAGTCGATGCCGATCGTTGTTTTCGTTCGAAGGATGGTCCTCGAGGAATACGAAATAGCGGAGATCGGTTTGCGCTGAAGACGCTCGGCTACTTCACCGATTAATGGCGTCTCCTCGGTGATCGTAAATAACAATAAACCAGTTCAGTGGAAGCCGCGAGTCTTCTCTCAGCTTTCGTCGCGTGGCTTCCGCGATTCTGAGAAACATTCGAGGCTGGTTTCACCTCGTCAACGCGTGTGACGAGCGGTGATTAATTTTCGCGGACACAAATCACGAGCGTCGATAAGATCTCCAGCTGAAGGATCGGCTGAGAACCGAGAACTCTTAAAGAGAAGAAGAAGAAGAAGAAGAAGAAGGGATGTTTGAGGATAGACTCCCATTGGCGTCGCATGCCTACCGAAAATTTACATCTATATTTTACTCCGAAGTACAAAGTAATATTGTCAAGAAAATTATCCTATAAAATGTCATTTGTTGTTCATTATCCGATACACATTTCTATCGTTTAGAATCATGAAACGCATAATGACGAGCAAACAAAATCGAACATTTTGAAGTTATCTCCAAATATAATCTCAACGAGTAAACGAAACGATTCATCCTCCAACAAACAATTCTAGGATTTTCGAAGTGCTGCGCTCATGGGGACGGAAATAGGATTGGAAAAAGAAAAGATGGAGGGTAAAAAAAGAGAAATAGAGAGGAAGAAAGAGAAGGAAAGATAGGCAGGCGCCTGCCTTTGACGAACGTAGAGTGGCGTAGCGTTCGTTCAGTCGAGAAGTTACGCGTCCCGATGGAAACTGGCTCTCTCGAAGGAAAACCTTATTCAATTCAATTCTAATGTGTCGGTAGTACCGGAGGCGAATAGCATTGCATTCGAGATTGCGGCTACCTTTCCATCCGTCCGTCGATCCTCCAGGAGGAGAGCCGGTACGGCGGTAAACCATTCGCCGTTGGTTTCACAATCGTCCAAATGATGAGAGTATTCTCACCACGTTTCCGCGACAACGGGTATTACGGATCTTCAAAGGAACGGTCCGACATCGGTGTACCGAGTCTGCCATCGTTAATATAAATTACACCCACCGTGCCTGTTGTCTCTCTGATACTCGTACGTACATACACATATTCACATACACACAAATAATACATACATATAGTATCTATCTATGCTTTTGTAAGAGCATGTATAGGTTGGAGCTAAACGTTTTACTCGTCAAAGGAAGAAGGAAGACAGGAGGATAGCGAAACATCGAAGACTCTGACACGCCTCGACGTATTAGCAAGGAGAGATACCAAGGAATGCCTATAATTTTACGAGCGTCTTTAATATGCGCTTAGGTTCTACCGCCATCGCGTTTCTAAGAGCTTCGTCGTTGTCGGTAGCTTCGAGATGGAAGCTTCCACTCGTTGGAAAGAACGTATTCACCTTGGTATGCCTCTTTCTACGACATTTTCTACTTAACCTTTGAACCTACCGAGTCAGGTGCATTCCACCTGCTGACTTGATCGTTTGCAAAAAGCTCCGATCATTTAATTGTCTGATCTATCTTTTTTCATTATATTACAAACGAATCCGTGATGAGTAATTGAAAGAAATAACTGGTGCATATGCCTTCGTCTAATTCAGCGTAATGTAATGTAATGTAATGTAATGCGGTGTGTAACGTTATATCATATTTTATGACAGGATAATGTAAACATGAAAGAATAGCGTGGCGTAAACAAAAAGTAAAACGCATACACGAGTACACATATAAGCATGCCATATACTGTACGGTATTAAATTATTCATATGTTTTCTTTACTCGCGTATATATTATTATAGTATTTTAATTATATAAGTATATATATTTTCGCATCTTTATCATTAATTACAACGGATCGAAAGTTGGTACAATAATCAAGATTCGTAATTACCAGAGAAAGGAAATTAATGCGATTACGACTAGGTCGGCCATACTCCGTCGATTACGCACTTAAATGGGAACTCGGGAAGTCGCATAGTCTAGTAAAAAGCGCGGCCCTTCACCTGTCACTTAAAACGAGTCGAGTCGCTTTCGCGTTCCATACTTGTTCTGCACCTTGAGTAATAATAAATATTCCTTCCTTCCGAGTGCGGACAGCGGATCGTGAAATCAGAAAATTCACCTGGACGATCCGGCGATCGGACTGATCCTTGGCACCTGCGGACCCCGACTTATTCCAAAATCATTCGTATTATTCTTTAAGAATATCACGAATCTTTATTTAAACAAATATTGCTAAAAGCAAGAATTTATTTCGAATAATAAAAAAAAACGTTAAAATAAATTAAATATTAATTACAAATACACAAGTGATAACGTATGTGTAAATTAATCAAAGTAAGTAAACTATTCTGATGAATGTTACATTCTAAAAGAAAATGTTAGGTATAAACCGGATTGTTTAAAAATAAAATATTCGTTGTAGAAAATAGTGTCTTAGGTTACTGGCATGGCTCAGTTGGTCGAGAGACGAGAAGAACAGAGACAACACTGGCAGCAGCCAATGACTCAAAGCTCCACTCGGAGACTGTCGATTCGTCACTGTCAGCTGGCGCAATGTCACGAGCACCCGAGATGGAGGCGGACGATTATGAGAGTGAAAAATGATCCGCGAAAAGCTCTGGCATTCCTTTCATTTATTCCTCCCAGAGAGGTAACGTTCTTCCCGCGTTGGGATCTTGTCTTCTCGAATCTACGATGCTTCGGGAAACAAAGGGTTGAGGTAGCAGCCTTTTATACGAAGTCCATCTTCGAGACGAACATTTACTTTTTGGAGATATGCAAATCAACGTATCAAGATTAAATCAAAGATCTTATATAATTTTTATACAACACTTTTCTATCTCATAATAAATTTAAAATTCATCTTTATATTCGTTAGCTACCGCTCTTAACGTGCCGAAGATCTTACATTGTAATGCGCATTAACGTAATTGCAATTAGGATATCGAATTAAAAGAATAATGAGGAGAAAACAAGAATATACGTTTAACTCGACATAAAGTGGCAATTAACGAGTTTCTTCAGAAAGATATCATTTTTGCAGCGATCCTCGCTAGTCGATAAATTGATGGAATTTACGGAACCGACGGCGCGTAACTCAAAACATGAAAACATTTAATTATCCGGTGTCATACCTACCAATCATTCTTTTTTATTTACTTACCGATCGTAAGTAGTAAGCGGACTATTAATCAAGTTTCAAACGACGAGGAGCGCATAAAGCGGTCACTTTCGCCTTATTAATGCGCCGTTCATGTCAAACGCTTCTGATGACGCTCCACCTATGTCGCTTGGCCGTTCTTCTTTGTTAATTAACACCTTAATTAACACAAAGAATCGCGACGTGCCGATCGATCCGACCTAACCTTTATTTCTCTTTCTTTCTATCTTCATTTCTTTCTTTCTATCTTTTTTTCACCTAAGGTCATTCGATTTATTGGCGCCAGAGTGGTGTCTCTTTTCTAAAGGTAAACTTTGTGTATGAAAGCTGGCGTCGTTCTTCTTTAACGATCGTAATTAAATAAACGAACGATGGCTCAATTATCGTTAATGCGATCGCTTGTATATTTATATACATATACATATACATTCAACTCGATTCATGACACATAGAAACGCTAAGATAACAGAATAGAAGAAAGAGGTAACCGAAAAAAGGAAAGGAAAGTAAAAGAAAAGAAAAAGATTTCTAATTAATTCGCAGTTCATTCGTTAAGATCCGGAAGTGCGACCCTATTTGTGAACTCTTGGTGTAATTGTCTTAGTTCGAATCGTTTCCTTGGCTAATTGAAATTCTTATCCAAGTAGTCGTACCTTCGCACCACTCAGAGAAAGAGACCCGAGACTAGGAGTTTGCTAATTAATCGATAATTAACCCGTCGAAAACCGCACACTAGTATGTATTTAACCAGTTTCATAGGCGAATGATTGTTAATTGCGAATTTGGTAAGATTCGAGAAAAGCGTATAAACATTTTCTTAATCGCGTTTTTATGCTAATGAAAAAAAAGAAAAAAAAAAAGAAAATAAATTCGTACCTGTATTACGATAACTAAAGATTGAGCAGACAACAGCTGCGGTGTCCGAGCGGTTAAGGAGATGGACTTGAAATCCATTGGGTTTTTCCCGCACAGGTTCGAATCCTGTCCGCAGCGAATTTTTTTTTTTTTCTTTAAAAAATTACATATTTTAACACGACTATTTATCTGATACGTGGCCTATAATTAAATAATATTTTTACGCGAATCGTTATTAATTATTATACTACTAAAAACACCGCGGCGTTATTTTCTACCTATTACTCACAAGTCATGCTATATCTTATCTTTCCGATAAGAGTCGGCGAGTTTCAAAGAGACATTGGAAAAGTATAGGAATGGTAAACCGTGTTACAACTAAAATAAGATCGTTTTTTCAACGAAAACGATTAGAATAAAAATAAAACATAAATGTGTTCGCTCAGTGAAACGTAAAATTTGATGGTCATGGGAGTTAAGTTATTTTTATATTAGCTGTTTTTAATTTATTCTCTAATAACAATGGCAAGAATAACGAGTAGGCAATAGTAAAAAGACAATGCACTTGATAAAAAGACAACGTAGAGTAGTCGGCACCGTCAGAGATCATTTCATAAAAATTCTTTTAGCCAACGCGTCGTTTCTGCCCTCTCACAATTTCTTTCCTGCCGTTTCTCTTTCTCTTTCTTTCTTTCTCTCTCTCTCTCTCTCTCTCTCTCTCTCTCTCTCTCTCCCTTTCTCGTTTTTTTCTCTTGCTCCACCCACCAGTCTCTCTTCTCCGCATCCATTTCTGGCGTCTAGACGCGTAATTGATGAAACAAAGGGGGCAACAATTACGAGTCACAATTACTACACAGCTAGCTTCAGCCCCGCTCGGCTCCGCTCTGCTCCTGACCCGTATACGAAAACGAACATGGCGGCAACGGCGGCGGCTGCATACTCTCCTCCATGCTTTCGAGTCGAGTCGGACTTTTTGATGAAATTATTTCCACGAGGAGAAGCATAAAGCAGCCAGAAAGTAGAAGTTTGTGAGATTGGAAGCAATACGATGGCCGGAAGTGTTGCACCCCCGCGATTTGTTCTTGACTGATAATCATACTCATACCTTACTTTTTTTTTCGTCATTATCTTTCTCCTCTAACACCCGTTTCTAAAGAAAGAGAACACTACTAATATTATAATCTTCTAAATAGAACAACCTAATATATCCTTCACACGTGCCTTTTCTAAGTAATTATTTGAAAATCAAAGTACAACTCTGTACCGGTATGTTATTCACGGCTGCGTGACCACATAAATCTTGAATGCATTTGATACGCTATAGTACCGTGTAGATTTTCAAACATACGTAAATCCGTGATTGTTAAATAAAAGAAAAAAAGTAGTTCCCGCAAACCATAGGATACAATGAAAAACCTACTTCAACAACGATGATTCCAGCGATTCGAGAAAATCTGCGCGTAATAAGAACCGACGCGCTTTCGCATAAGTTATCAACGCGTCGAGGCCTTTGCATAAGCGCTGAGAGATCAAACTTACGATCGGCCATACGTCTCCATATTTTTCTGCTTCCAAACGCTCGTAAAGATGCCAAGATGGGGCGGAAGGCTACGGCAGGTGCAGCTGCCCATTGTATCGCCGTCGACGAATGTGCTACTATGATGATCAGGCAAGAATAGGAAGAGGACGATGAACAAGTAAAAAAGGAATAAAAAGGGTAAAAGAAAAGATAAAGAAGCAGCGAGGCAAATCGATGTGCAAATAAGCCTAAAGCTCTTTAATTTAATCGTTCTCGCTTCGGCATCGAAGATCGCGGTAACAGCGTGAAAAGGACTAAAAAAAGGTTTACGATCTCCATTATCCTTCATGCGTGCTCATCAAGCCGAGAAACCCTGTTTTTCTGTATTCCAGTAATGAAATAATTAAATCATGATCATCGTGTTAATCATGTTGATTTTTTCCTCTGAATCATCCTTTATTTGTCCTTTGTCACATCATCAAATTCTTATCGCACTAAATAAATACACTCAATGATAAATATAAAAACATAACCAGTGTCTCATGCACCCCTAAGTTCACACCTATTTATACGCACAAAAAGTATTCTATTCTTCTTTCATTGATCTAACATTGAGAATAAGTTTCTCTCACTTCTTAAATTGAAGGAGATGCAAATTGAATCTTTGTTGAAGAGTTGGAAGGAGGATCGTTACTCTAAGGAAGATTCTAAACGTTTTTACCGCAATCTTTGCGTTGGCAAGTTAGCCCCCCCCGTCAGCAGAGAGGCTTTTCATCGCCTGAATATCGAAGAATTTGTCGCTCGGCTTGCTTTCAGCCGAGCGAGAAGACATCAAAGGATTCCATCCATCCCATACCTTCTTCTTCTCTTTCTCCTTTCTTCGCTACGTCTTCGACGCCACCCTCCAACGTAATAATCATTTATTATCCCGGACGAGTAATAACGAGTACGTCTTAATATTATGAAGTTGCGGAAATTAGGGCTTTGTTTAAAAATTAGCTCAGCGGCCCTCTCCTCTATACTCTTTCCTTCTCATAAACTTTACCTTTACCGACTATTCAAACTTTCAAGGAGTTTACGTAAAAAACTTCAAGCCCGTTAATGTACCCTAATCATATTCTAGAATATCAGAGGAACATTTTATTTTTATACAATATCAAAGTTCGTGTAGAACTATATTTTTATCATTCTTAGACTACCATTAATTATAATAAATCCGAATCAATATGATATTGATTCTTATCCGTTGATTCTTATCCAATTGATAAATGAGGATCACTTTCTACGAAGTTAAATTTCCCATAAACATAACAAAAAGGAAGAAAGAAAGAAAGAAAAGAAAAGAAAAGAAGGCTTTAAAGAGAATAGTCAGCGGTGGTCAGGCATAAATCGGTGAAAGTAAAATTCGTGAAGGAATCGTCAAGCCGGTCACACATTCCTCGCGGACACGGAGAAGACGAGAAGGTTTAATCGTCGGTGGGGCAAAGCCTCGTGCCAACTCGCCCGATGCAAAGAGAACTACTATCGCGTTTGCAAAACTCGTCAATGAAATAACTGTGAGCTCTGACTGGGAGACGCGCGAAATTGATGGAACTATGCACGATCCGCGAATTCTTCGAGAGTTTGGACGGCACGGACCGGTCGCCTTCGAAGTTAAGAGTAAGAGAGAAGAAGAGAAAACGAGATATGAAGACGGAAAGAGAGAAAGAGAGAGAGGAGAGCAGTATTCGTCGTACGATTCACGCGGCTTGGAAGCGAGAACGAGAGCGAACGAGCGACGAGTCGCGACGAGGGAATCGGTCTTATTAATGAGGAGACATTCTCAACGGGTTTCGGATCTTTGCTTGCCACGAGATATGCGATCCACGCTGCGTGTACGCGAAAACCACGAAGAATTCGCCGATATGCGAGAAAGAGATAGAGATAGAGAGAGAGGAGAGAAAGAGAGGAGAGCGTATCAACGCCGAGAGTGCCGCTCGTGCGACTCAATGAAAAACAGATGGCGAGCCAGCAGTAATAAGAAGGAAAGAGAGAGAGAGAGAGAGAGATGGAGATAGAAAGGAGAGACGCGCCGTGCACTTTTTCACGGTTCCCTTTGATCATCTTGAACGTGTGTCCTCGGACTTTCCTGTCGATCACCGAGTTTATACCTTCTTCTTTTTCTTTTCTTTCTTTTTATCAGCTCCCTCATTAACGATCTGAATACTGTAACCTTAAGTCCGAGTCAAAGGATCATATCTTTATGATGAATTATAGCTAATGTTTATTAACTCTTATTATCTGATACGTGTGTGTATGTCGTTATAATTATCAGATATTATTTTAATATCATAGAGAGATACAGGTACGGTACAAGTTAGTAATGGATTTATGGATTAGAGAGAGAGAGTTAAAGTGTTCTCTATATTAGTTCACTTTGTGCCGAGATTAGATCGAATTAAGTTTAGGTGCTAGGTTGCTTAGATTACTAGGGTGAAGATCCCAAGACGTCGAATCTTCATTGATTTGAGAGTTTCCCTTTGACTCCTACCTAATTTCTCACGCTACTACCGTGAACAACACGATACGTGGTATTCATTAAGCTACCTTAGGTTCGAATCTGAAGATTGTGAGTTAATCATCCCTTGGGAGATCGAAGTTCGCGAGAGTTTTATCGGTGAACGACGTTGTAGAAATTCCATAGACAGCTGCTGGTAGAAACATTCAAGATTTGTGCAACTAATCGATAGTGATCGGCACGATCGCAATGTCCTTTGGGAAAAATTGACCGCTAGCTATGTTAGACTTGTTACGCTTCGATGAATCGTTGATTTCTTTTTTTTCTTATCGAGTCAAGACACTTGCTTGATCTCTCGAACAAGATGGAAAAACTTTGGGGGGAGAAGAGGGAGAGGTCGGGGCGGGGCAGAGAGAGACAGAAAGCTCGTAATGTTAAGTTCCCATACCTTATTCGAAGGTCTCACGAAAAAGCGAGAAGAAAAGACAAAGGGTTGTTGTAGTTCGTCCTTTCGAGAAGACCTGCTGTGCGAAGATGGTAGGATAAGAGGATATAAATGGATCCCGCTAAAGTCTCAGGGCAAATATAGACCAGCGTGTTAGCAAAAGGTACTGGGCCTTAAATGGGACCGAATGGCACCGGTATGGAAATGCGATCGGCTTTTAAACGTCGAACCGTGGTCAGCTATGTTAATTCCATACGTGTTACTCGAGGTGTAACTTCTGTTTATCTCCAAATCTACCCAATGTACCTTAACGAACATTTAGGACCACCTACGTTTTACCTCGATCTTCAAACTAACTAAGTTACATTTTTCTTTTTTTTTTTTACTTGTCACGCTTTTCAATAAGAGTATCTATGCTTACATGTACTATACTGATCAAAATCTTTAATATTAGATTATTTCGATGAGTTCAATCAATGTTTTCTGATGTTTCTTCCTTGGCTCGTGATCCTGGTATACGAAAAGAGATATCATTTTGCAGCCGATGAATCATTCCGACAGTACGTGGACCACGATTTCTGGTATTCAAAGGAGGCGTTAAGTGATTAAACGCGTGCTTGTCATCGGTGACATTAACATATTATGCGACCAGTAGTCGAGGGTTAATGACTTGTATCCTGACTGTTCTCGTCGCGAAAAAAATGTTATGCCTATCTACGTAGACTCGTGCGACCGTTTATTTAACACCATTCTTCCTAACGTATAACTAAATATACGAGAAATATTTTTCATTGTAGCAATTTTTTAACGTTTACATTAATTTGATTTTTTCCTACCGATAAGATATTTAATAATCGAATAATTTATCAAATATTTGTTCGTATAAAAATAATAAAATAAAGAAAATGAAAGGTCATTAATTTAATAATAACAAATTATCCTCAACTTGGTATTAGGAATTCTATACACCGTGCTAGTTTTTATCATGCTTCTAACTTTCGAATCGGACGTGTGACTTTCGTGCTTCGAACTAAGTCAGAAGTCATTACTTAAACGCGTTACATTGCTCTCCAAGTACGATCGAATCGTTGGAAGATAGTATGTTTCTCTGAAGAAACCGGGTAGAGACTCATCGTTTTCACGATTCAAGCTCGTAAATTCTTGCCGAGTGACTCGAGCAGTAGTTACCAGCACCGTACGTTATCCGCCGATATTTCGGCTTGAAAGTTAATTAACGAAGTCTCTCTCTCTCTCTATCTCTCCTCTCTCCATCTTCTAAGTTATATCATCTTTTTAATCAAAAGTTAGTAACTACTGAGTCGGGTAAGGTGACTTCGTTATTTCTGGTTGGTATGAATTACGATAACGATATCGTAAAAGACACTTCGAATAACATTAAGTATTATTTAAAGGTACGAACCAATTGATAGCAAAATAAGGAATCAAACGTTAATACCGACATGTAACTACTCTCTAGCTAGGTACTTAAGTGTATTTGCGATGAAAGACTGGAGAAACGTGACATTCGGCATGCTAAAGCGAGAAATCTTAAGAAAAAGAAGTTAGTAGTAGTAGTATTAGTAGTAGTAATAGTAGTTGTAGTAGTAAGTAAGTAGTGTTCAGCAGCAACAGTAGCTTAGCCGCTCGCAAAAGCAAACCACTCTCGTTATGGCTTGGCATCATAGTAAAGAGAGTCGAAGACCTCTTCGTCGTCATAAAATACTGCTTTACTATCGTAAAGCACTCGGCACGTAGTTACACCGGCTTACAAATGACTCTCTTAATGTTCCCTGCACGGTGTATATATTTTACAAGGACTCTTCACTCTATGCCATAACTTATACTTTCTGCCTGGAACTTCCGTAGGCGTGCAAGAAAAAGAAGGATAGCAGTGGATCCGTTTTCCATCTTAACTCGATGTCTATTCCGTTACCGCGATGATATTTCTTCGTTGATCGGTACAAAGCTCGACCAAATGTAGCATCTGTCACTGAACGACATTAAACCCCTTCCCTTTCCATCATTTTGTAATCTGTTGCAGGAATATTACGGATTAATTATTTAAACGGGTTAGAATTTAAATTCCATGCTAGTTCTTTGCTTTGTAAAATAAAACTTGATAGTATCCAAATAGGAAATAAATAGTTTAAAAATTATTAATTATGTAACAGACATATTTTGTTAGATCGGTTAACTAAAAATATCAAATAAATTTGATACAAAGAAAAAACCTATTTTTTTTTTCATTGTAAATATTCATTGATTGTAATCAACGAATCTCTTTGATCACACAATTGCGACTAATTATAATATCCGTTTTATAATTAAAATCAAATGCCTATCTTCTTTTTCTATTTAAACAGTAACCGCAATAATAATTATTCGACTTTGATCGACTATACACTTCTTCTTCTTCTTCCTATCGTACTTGAAACAAGCAAAAACGATTTCTAGAAGTCCGATTCCTGGTAAGCGCCTGGCTTGTACGTCTTTTCAGATTCTTGTTGATTCACGGATGAAGATAATTCGATTCTACGTTGAAATCCGGGAACGAGCGGAGAATCAGTCAAGCGGGCCACTGACTTTCTCGCATATAAATATAGAGACGTCGTCGTCGTCGTCTTCGTCTTCGTCGTCGTCGTCGAGGCTACTTTTCTTCGTCGACTAAAGAATCTGCGATGCATTGTGCTTTAAAACGGAAACTAAAACCACACATGATACCGGAGTACTTTTTGTTTTCCCGTCATTAGCGGTATCTTTCTACTTCTTACAAAGCTTTTCAACGGCACACTTTTCTTTATTTCGATAAGGAATATTTTGTCTGTAGGACTGACTCTTACACCAATGGACTAACGAATTACGTTAATGTGGATTAAACGACCGAACGATACAATGAAAATGTTTTTCGTTAGACTACTTTAAACAGACTAGCATAAATAAAGCTTATTGCCAAAAAAACGAAAAGGAAAAAAAAAAGAGAGAAGATAAGATGACAGACGTGTATTATTTTCGCATTATCTCGAATTCGTAGCGTGGTTATAAGTTTGTCTTTGCTTGCTGGCTTTCGTTCTTTTGCTACATTCTCCTGACAAAAAGTGTACATTGTATCGTCAAGGAGGTATGCTAGTTCAAGACAGAATAATATCCGTCCCTTTAAATACCACCACAACATTCCTCCTGATGTTGCTCGATGCCGTTAATTACCGTCGGCGATACAGTGCACTTTAATTTCAATCAATTAGTTACGAATAAATCAATTAGAGAAGGTCGGGTAATTGCAAACTGCGCGCGGATGGCAAAAGACAACCGCGATCCAGGATTTCCTTGTTTTTATCGTACTAATGTAAGAGTTATTACAATCTATTCGCGAGTTTAACTATGAAGGATTTTTCATATTTCTTGGAACAATCATATTACGTTGAAAAATAATCCCTAATCATTATCGTCTGTTAATGAGTTTAACGAATCTTAGGAATACATTTTTGCCTTTAGATTGACCTATTTGAGTGAAATAACGTGTCGCGTAGAATAATGATCATTGGCCAACCGTTAAGTTAAAACAGTGTCTATAGATTAGATTTTTATCTAAGAATTTCAAAAATATCAAAAGAAATTATTAATCGAATCACGATAGCTCGTATAAATCTAACTCTTCCTTTACCCTAGTAAAGGCCAAAACGCTATTGGCCAGGAGCCAGACCGGTAGACCCTGAAGGTTTATTATAGTTTTGTTATGACAGAAAAGCGTTTCGGTAAATTAATGTCGAAACAAATGTATCTGGTTTTAAGGGGGCCGGCGGTTGTACCTCTAATTGAATTGGTAAACATCATAAGTTAACCGGTAAGTAGTCACGTCAACGTAAATCACTTTTGGAAGATGAGCTGTCAACGTTAGCGACGACGAGAAAGAAGATAAGAGGAATAAGCTTGTGGGTCTTTGCACTCGGAAAATACAATATCATTGATACAAAAAACGAATTTTAATAGAACTTTTTAAAAATAACGAGGGAATCCAATTTTGTCTGAAACTATTATAGATGCTAAGATTTCCAGATAAATACATTAATATACCTTAATAATATATTTAATAAGTTTAAACTACAAACTTTATTTATAAGTGAATTAAACAAAATAAGAAAATAATGTACAGTAAACGACATTCACTAAAAATCGTACGTGTTGGTATAACTGTAATTAAATGTATTTTAATATATTAGAATTAGTTTAATATACCTATTAAAGTAAAAATAATACAAAGTAAATTTGTTTAAAAATTATATACCTATTGATATAACAATTTCGATCAGATATGTTATTAAATGAAAAATTTAAACACAAAGTTTTCATTGGCCAGGAATATTGAAACAAATGTATTTTCGTTTAATAAATCCTAAATATTAATAGAATATACTAGAGTATTAAAAATATCTAAAATGGTTGTTAATTAATCGAAGGAAATGTATATTGTAATATAAAATAACGGAATATATATTTACCTTACCATCCTATACGAAATCCATCGTTAGACTAGCTCGAAGTCCTCTATGAAAGTCAATCATATTTCTTTTATTGATTATTGTTTATGTGACTTTTGGAAGGGGGACAAATTTTATTTATTCCGCATATTATTTTCGTTATACATATATGTAGTCTTCTAACAGTCTATCCCCACTCACCCTTCCATAATCAAACGCATAAACACGTATAGCAACAATTATCGATTAACGTACTTCATACATACATACACATACACACACACATCACACTACGTTAAATCATTCCATAATTTCGTTTAATCGTTTACCGTTGTTTAAGAAGCATTCATTTAAATAGCTACGTTTTCTTTTTCTTTAGTCGCAAATCGATTGAAAGTTGAGCTTACAGTTGTTAATTAAAAAAAAAAGGTATAACAGAAAAGCAATGGGAGAAGAGTCATTGTTTCCTATAAATTAAATCGAAAGTCGTTGCAATGTGTTACGAGACCACGGCAACACTCGGTCTGCTGACATTTTTATTATACGAAAGAGTTAAGACGCGTTTTAAGATGCATGTTGATAATAGATTATCCCGCCGCTTTTAGGTTCGTAAGAAGAATAATCTCTTGTAAACGTTAACGCCTTTCTTCTTTCTTGCCACCGGCGAAGAAAATCTTATTGGAATCGAACGAAGGGAAGTAAAAGTCGAAGAGAAATAAACAAAAAATTAAAAAAAAATATATTTAATCGCATCCTGTATATAAATCTTGTAGAAAATGAACGCGAACAAACGTAAGGGTTACATAGAAATTATTAGAAGTAGGAAAGGGACTAGTATATGGTTTCAAAGATATTACGAATTCTCAAGTAGACCGACCACGCGACTATAATTTTCACGAGAGCGACTAGGTACACGTACGGATTACTCTTTGAATAAAATTTCTTCCTCTTCTTCTTCTTCTTCTTCCTTCATGAAACGAGAGGAGGAAGAACGGTCGATGCACGTGCGCGCAGGGTGCATCATGACTACTCTTGAAAAAGAAAGAAAGAAAGAAAAAAGGTATAAAGTAAAAGAGTGAACGAGAGTTGGAGAAAGAAAGAGAGAGAGAGAAGGAAAAAGACTCGATAGAAATATTTTTGCCAAGCCAAATGGGTTTCTTCGGAAAGTCCGGGAGAACACGAGGGCGGCAGCTGGTTGGCGATGCGACAAATCATACCTGCTGGACAGCGTACACGTTGCATCGCCGGCGACTACGTTGCAGTGAGCACTCGTATGCAACGAGACGATGAGCACATGTGAAGAGATACTATGTAGAAAGATAGAGAGAGAGATAGAGAAAGAAAGAAGAGCAAGAAACGATACCCGTTGGAAGCAAATTTCTCTAGGACTTCCAACTAACTACGAGGGATGTGTTTTCTAACGATTAGATGGAATTGGAAAATTATAGTTAAGTTGGGAATAGATACCAATAATTCGATTCTACTCTTACGTTACCTAACGTGAACATAAGCTTACGATAAGACTAAGATTACGATGAGATAAAGGTAGAAAGAAAAGGGAAGAAGGGATAAAGTTAAAGAAAAAGTAAAAAAAAGAAAAAAAGGTTTAAACAGTTGGTATTTCAGTAATGGAGCAGCCTTATCTTCGACTACCGCGAAAGTCTCCAAGCACGAATCGGGATTCGCAGATTCTCCAACCGTTTATTAATTCGCTATTTAACATCTTTTACCACCAGATTATTCCTCCCTCTTCTCCACTGTAATTATTTCGATATAAGGGATGAGGAATTAGATACGTTCATTCTCGTTTCTACTATCGCTAATCGGCTCTGGAAAATGTCGCGCGTGATCAAGGAAAGCAACGCGATCGTAAATAACCGCTGGCTACGCAGAGTGCATCAAGCTGCGATTAACTGGTTTTTTCTTCCCCCTTTCTCCTCCTCCCCCCTTTTACTTCACGATCTCTGTACCACCACTCTTTTACCGACCACCACTCTCTTTCTCTCTGGAAGAAGCCGCACCGGGTCTTGTTGATCTATGGAGTGCACCCTTCGATACAGACTTTTATCGTTTCGAGATGCACTTCGCTCGCTTATTAAGCGTTCCCGAGTTTGTACCTCGTGCCAAGGAAAAGAAATCCATGTTACTTGAGATAGAAAAAACCAGTATCCTCTTACAATACAATCGGTTTTTAAACTTTAAAAAGGTACTTATCGTAAACCTTTTTCCTATCACTCCTTGACACACAGACCCAAATTGTGTTTCTCATCAGTTTTAAACATTTCTTATCGAATTGGGAAGTATTTTAACAATATATATATTGAGAGAAGAAGGGGAAATAAAGAGAGGAAGAATGCATCCTCAGATGTTCAAATTGATAAATTTTAATGTTCATCTTTACGAGCTCCTTACGACTCGACCCGTTCTAAATCTTCGATTTGATTTCATTTTTTGTTTTGTTATCCTCGTAATTTGCAATACCAAGACCGACGACGTTGACACGTGTTGAACGTAGTACTATTTGGACTGGTCAGAAGGAACTCGCTATGGTAGAAACTGGTCCGGTCGGACAGCTGACGTATCAAAGAGATACCGACACGCTGGTGTCGCTACTCTGTACGGCTACGGAGATCACCATGTGAGATACCTTACGAATAATTTCTAATTAATTGTCCCCACGTCGAAGGCATGATCCCGAAGGCAATACTAAGCACAGGTTCGACGTGATGCACGTTTTTCCGTTTTACTGGATGGTGTTCTTTTGTCAAACATCTATCGACTATCTATCAACATTGTTTCGAACACCATCATCATCATCATCAGTCTTTTCAATCTCGCAAAAAGAATTATCATTTTCTTTATATAGAAAATAACAAGAAAATATTGGATATACTTTTAAGACACGTTTCTTATTTTTTTTTTAAAGACTCTTTGTTACAAACAGTCAGACAGTAAGACAGATAAACGATTTGATAGGAAATCAAAAACGTGACCATGGTGTCGTAAGACTTCAGATAAACCGCTTGATATAATACGCTTTGTGTAATCTTGGTTTACGCGTTTGCGTGTGGATTGATACGAATGCTATAGAAAAGTGGATCGCGTGTGAATTTATGGAGAATGTGCGAGAGGATGTTGTAGTAGTTCTCTTCAAGCAACTCAGCTTGTTTATCGGCTGTGAGAAGAGGAATTCCGAAAGGAATTCCTAAGAAGAATCGCCGTTTTGTTGTACTATTTGTAATCGAATAAAGTGATACGGAGGTAGGTGTACCGGGAAAAATGATAGTTTTTTTCAAAATGTGACGGAACCAGACGAGTTTTCTCTGTCTGTGTGAGTTATTCATTTTATGTCACATATATACACACACGTATAAAAATAAATCTTTTTAACTGCAACGTTGATAAAATATTCTCAAAGGCGAATCTTACGAAATAGAATTGACGTAGATCGTTTGAGAAGTAATTATCGCGAAGGCCGATCGATCGAACGACCGACCGTACGAACGAACGATCGATTGATCAACGCGTGATTCACGATAGGAATGATTCTCCGATAGAAATGAATCTCCTAGTCGGTTAAGTAAGAATTTACTCAAAGGATCGATCCAGAAACAATGACGAGAAATGGCCTCGCACAATTCTACGAGCATCGTTCCGGAAATGAAGTTAGATCGAATCTAACCGGTAACCGAAGACAAAGGAGGAGGATGCTTGAGTTTCGCAAAAAAATTCTTCAACAAGGTAGTGCGTGTCCCTCGGCGTGAGAGTCCTTCAATGTTTTTCCAACCGACGTTAAACTTTTAAACCAATCCCGTAAAACTGATCTTGATAGTATACTCATATTCATAATGAAATCAAAATATATATATGTATATAACATTTATTGCTGGGAAATAGACCAATAAAAAGTTTTTTCCTAGAAAGAAATATGTTCAAGACCTTGGCTCGAGGTAAAATGCGATTAATCATTGAAGTTAAAGTACGATGTGAGGTAACTGAGGAAGACGGTAAAAGAAGAAGAGGAAGAGAAAAAAAATAAAACAGTTAAAAGAAACTGCAAACGATATCGAAGTAAGAGAAAGAGGGATAGAGATGGTGAACGGGGACCACTGGAGAACGCTTGGAATTGCAAATCGCGAGAGTCCAGATGGACTGGTGCGGTTGTCCAAGGGTGAAATTCCTACGGACAGTGAGCGAGTCAACGAGCGGTCCAACTAACCAGCCAATGGAATAATATTTGGGTTAAGCGAGCTGCCGTGAAACAGAGAACGAGAAAGAGAGTGAGAGATAGATAGATAGAAAGAGGCGAACAGAAGGAATGACGAAGAAAAGGAAGGAAGAAGAGAAGAAACAAGAGGAAGAAAAGAAGGAAGTGTAAAGAGAAAAGAATAGTGGGGGCTGGCAGTAGCCTCTTTATGCCTTTTAACTGTCTTCCCTGACAAGCCGCGAATGCGTTCTCTTTCTCTTCAGCTATCATTGAATTGCAGATTCGAACGAACAGATGGACACGTCCGCCGACGAACTTGCTGTACTTACGATCGACAAAAACTCTCGGGATCTTGGAAATCTGCCGGGTACTCGAATCGTCCCCTCAGAACTGTTAAACCAATCGACTTCTTTTCCTTTTACTGTTTTCAGACGTCTTATTTCCTTTTTTAGATACTATGTTGGTAGAATGTTCTGAATAAAAAAAAAACAAATTACAAGTATTTCATCAACGAATTTTAAACTATTATCATTTCTATTGAGACACTATATTAGAGAGTATTCAATTTGACGATTTTGATAATTATGTTAAATCGATTGTGAATGATCTCGTAATTAATGTTGCGTCAGGGTTAGTAAGATCGTTGGTGGTAATGATGCGTAAAAGCGAGAAATTAATTTTTGTCTTGTTAAAGATGGAAAATCCTTAAAAACACATAATTAGGTTGACGGCCCCCTTTCGAAATTCAATTCTACTCCATGTTGCGGAAAATTATCCTTTGCGATTAATTTCTTAATTGATGACTACGTATGACATTTTTGTGGTTCAAAAAAATTATGCGTAAACGATGCACTTTCATTTTATAATAAATATTCTATACAACGATCGAGTTATTTATTTTACTTTAATAATACGAGAAATCTTCTAAAAAATACTTCGGTTTGTAGAATCATTTTAAAACATAATATACCATCATTATATCAATGAATTAGAAGACCCATTGCGAAAATTCATTGAGAACGTAGTTAATATTTGACGTCCCGTAGAAGCGACGTCGCGTGGTATCTTGGAAGGTTGGACTTAGAGTGGAATTTTTACTCGCAATCTGGCCTAAATTCCTAGCGTCTGGTCTTCCTGGCTCGCGTGGCCGCTAATCTGCTCTTCTTAGACGCGTTTCGTGCGAATTAGAAGACAGCTCGAGCGAAGAGAGTATGCTGAAATATGCCTGACGTCCAGAATCAGGAACACACGAATCTCGGTCTAGTGATCTATGTGATAACTTTGACGACTAATCGTTTACGTAAAGGAAAACTTTAAAATGGTTGTAAATGGTGTGAATATGTGACAGAGAAGAAAAACGATGATTTCAATTTTTAAAACACCTAGCTTTTCAATGAATTCGTTCCGATCGTACCCATCTAACGATATTTTTATTAATTTTCCAAAACAAAAAAAAAACAAATAGGAGAAAAGACATTTATGGTATGATGCCGCGATGAATCGATTTCCCGTTCTCGAGAATAGTCCGTCTCTGGTATAATTTGACGATGGGCGTGGTCCCTGTGACAAAGTGCAACCCGTCAGACGTGATCTATCGCGCAACACGTGTTCCACATCTTTCGAAATTCTTCGGGAACACTTTTACGCGACTCTAGGCGACGCGAGCTATACGAAAAAAAGGTTCACTTCATCGGTAGGGATATATTTCCGCATGCATAAGTTGTACGGGGAATTCCCTTATAGTACATCATTATTAAAAATTTCTAACTTGGGTAAAATGAGTCAATAAATTAGAAGAGTACATTTCAAAGAAAAAACTCTGACCTTTATTCTTGATTCGTTATGAAAGAAACTCGATGGAACGATTGATGTAACATTTGGTTATAGTTTTTTGTTATCTTCTGCATATAACTAAGCATTAAACATAAAACTTTATGAGAAAGAAATGAAGTGAAATAAAACATTGAAAATTGATTTTGTATTTCGTTTGTCAAAAAAGCTGCTATCGCAAGACGAAGAGAAAGAAGGAGGCACGCTAAGAGGAGTAGTTTATCGCTCTACCTCGGCGTCTCGTTAGTGACTCAGCTCGAAGGAAAAAGCGAGCAATAAGACTAACCGAAACGTCGCGAAATCACAACGAGTGAAGCGGGCAACCAGCCTTACCGGTTTCCCCGAAAAAATTAATACGCGACCCGGGCCGATCGACGCTCACTCTCTCTCTCTCTCTCTTTCTCTGTTTCTGTTTCTCTTTCTCTGTCTTTCGAATTTCTCCTCTCGCCGCTAGAATCGAAGAGGAGAAGAGATCTCAGCTTGCCGAGAGTTGAGTGGTACCAGTCGATGGACAATCCGTTTGTTTCCTTTCCGATGGCCACCGTAAAAAGTGATCCGACCGTCGACGGAATAAAACCTGATTCGAGAGTTCGGGGCCAAAGCAGTGTTCCGGCTCGGTTCGAACGTCTCTAAGAATTTCGTGAGACAAAACACTATAACGCGAGAGACTCTAATCAGCGTACGTGAGAAAACCTTTTTGAAAATTTTTCTGATCATTCATTTCTTTCTTTCTTTCTTCTTCTTTTAATTTATTTTTTCTTACTTTTATCCTTAAATAAAAAAACAAAAATAAATAAAAAGGAAGAATAATAGAAGTTTATATCACGTTAAAAGAAAACGTTCAGGATAAACGCGTAGAATGACTGCACGATTAGCGGCAAGCCCACGACAATGGGAGTCGTCAACCGGTTCGGTTTTACGACCAACTCTACGACCTCTCGTACAAACTTCGATCGTAATTAATTTGTTTTTCCTTCTTTTAGCGGTGCTTGGGCGCGCGCGGAAGATATGAAAATGCTGAGGAGAGACGTTCGCGTGACTGAGCGCAATGTTCAAGAACTCAGGGAAACCAAGAGACCGAGAGTTTCACGAGGATATCGGTGTGCTTTGAGTCCCGCGAAACCTGCGCGCACACACACACACACACATATATCTGAAAAAGAGAGAAAGATGTAATACGTGAGCGAAATACACACGATTCTGTAAACGGGAAAAGGAGAAACGGAGATACAAAAAGAGTTTAACCATAAGACAAGCAAGGAGGTGGATGGTGAAACAGACAATTATAAAATGTATGGCGCTAAGAGAGGTAAAAAAAAAGATAAAAAAGGGTTAGAAACGAGGAAGGTTGCGAGGGACGTGGATTCATCACGGTTCGCTACTTCAGGAAAATGTTCATCGTCTGGTCAAAGGGTTAAGTTCAAGGCGCGGGTTTCTTTACCTCTTCTTCCTTTTTCTTTTTCTTTTACCTCCCTTCTCTCCTTCCTCATCCTCCTGCTTCACCACCTCTCTTTCTCTCATCACGTAAATTTGTGATATGTAACCTATCGTCGAGGTCTACTGCACTCTACCATACTCGACTGAAGATCGTTTGCATTTTTCATCCTGACTTTTTCTTTTCTTTCCTTTTCTTATATTAAATATATTGATGTATAATGTATCTCTTTAAACTAACTCGCATTTGGATTTTGACTTCTCGAAGATGGCACACAAATTAGAACACTTGTTGAGATAATAGTTAGATACGATGTTGATATGTCAAATAATTTTCTCAGAAAGTATATACAATCTTATCGAGACTAATCTCTCATAAAACAAATATCATACCGAAGATATATATATTTTTCAATGATTTTCAATTACTGTTATATAGAATATCTTTTAAAACTGGTATTATAAAAATAAAAAAGAATGATGAAAAGTTAGTTAGTTTTTATCGCGTTAGAAAAAAAAGAAAACATTCAATAATGAATCTATCGTTGTTGAAAAAGAAACGGTAAATCACACGAGGAATGAAGATTTCCGATCATTGACAGTGGACTGTGATAGGAAAGAGAAATAAGAAACCGATGCTCAGTACTCCCGGATTTCAATCATTTTTGTTGTTGTTCCGGTTGTATAAGACCCCCCTTCTTTTCACTGTTTCTCTTTGAAGCATTGGTATCTCGCGGTAAGAATGTCTCGTGGTGGTCCGAGAAACTAGTCCGTGGAAATTTATTCCGTTGAAGCGAGAACAACAAATTACACTCGGTAGTCGATCTCTCCTAATACGACCTGCTGGTATGTTCGTGCTGTTCGAGAGAGATCGGCATCGAGTTCGACGCCATAAGACATCGTCGTCGGTAGTATAGATCGGCAGGAAGAGAAAAGTAAATCGTCGCCCGATCGGTACGTCCCACTTTTCATGGGAAAAATCGTTACGTGTCAATTCGATCGTTTATATATCTATATATATATTTTCGATACGAAAGGAAATATCTTTTATTTATTCTCTTTCTTTCTTTTTCTATCTTTAATACTCGTATACCGGGTTTAACGTTTTAAAAAAACCACCCATGTAGCTGAATTGTTATTGGTGATGGAAAAAAAAAATATCACGCGAACGAAATTAACTTTGTTTTAAAAATATAATCTTAATAATTTATTTTTTTTGTAAATGAACGCGTATAGACACGAAGGTCAACTCGGTTTTTTTTCTACGTAAAAAATGGACAACATAGTAAATATCTCGAGACGAAGTAACTTACGTCAGACAGATTTTTTTTTTCCATCGAGTTAGTCAGGTGATCTGTTTCAAATATTTCACCCGGTATATGAGAGTTGGAGCCACCGTTAAAATACGTTTTATGACTTTACAGGAGCCATCATTATCACTAATTTATGCTTATTTTATACGAAACTGTCCTCTTCGATCACGTTCGAACGATCACAAAACACACTTAGTATACGGATAAAACGTCTATGATTTATATTTACAATTAGAAAGGCAATTGAATTTTCTTTGAATAATCTATTACCAACCAACTTTTCTAATCTTCGATTAAGATTTAATATTTTTTTTAAGCAGATTTATATATATTATTATATACCTTTTTAATCGTGATCAAGAGGAAAAATAGTATAATAACGATAAGATATCTTCTAAAGACCACCGTGGTAGACTCGGAATGTTCATCAACTGTTCTATACGTTCCACAGATCATCTTCACCGCGAAAAAGCTGTCAATGAATTCTACGTCATCTTTTCTATGAGTCTCTTAGAAGAATGTGCGAAAAAAGTTGTCGAATAAGTTCTGTGATATTAAAATTCGCTCATCTGAAAAAGAAAACGGAAGGGAGAGAGAGAGAGAGAGAAAAAGGAGAGAAAACACGTGAGATCGTAGTAAATCTCCTTATTAAGAATAATTCTAACATTTAAATGCCTTTTGTACGACTTACGTAAATATTTGTACGAAAAAAAAGAGAGAGAGAGAGAGAGATGTAGAAAAGGTTTTCCAATGAAAAACTTCGAGGTTTAGCCAAACTAGATTAGAACAGGTAACCACTAAAATGCAGTTAACCACTTATCAGGCAACGCTTCCAATTTAATCTTTAATCAATCAAGATTTCTTCGTGTAATCTCAAAAAATACACACCAGCACTTAAAAAATGTTAACAATATTTTTTGGGTGAAATTTCGTAAAAGATTTTGATAATCTGATACCGTAGTTCGTTCGTACAACGATGATACTCAGAAAAATGCAAGATGATTAAATATCAACGATTATTTATTATATTTTTTTTTTTCTATAGAATTTCTCAGCGATCGATAAAAGTGTAATAAATTCAAGTTTAAGTAAATTGAAGATTTGACGTAGAAATAGCACCACACCGAGTTTCGATACGATGTACAAACAAACGCTCCTCCTTTATACGGGCATGCCGCGAAAAAGTCCAAAGAGGCTAATAAATAAGTTGCCGGTGTTGTAGTTAAAGGTATAATTACACCTTACTTCAACCATGGCTAAGGTATACACGTTCTTAACAAGTGTAATATCGATGAACGCGTATGCGCATGCGTCGTCATATTTTTACGTACTTTCTTTGTCCTCTGTCTCTGGTTAACTCGCATCGGTGAAAGAGAGAAAGCCATCTAACCCCTGCAGTGAAAGAGCAGAAAGGACGAATAGAAGGAGAAGGAGAAAGAGGAGGATGAGGAAGAGGTGAGGAAGAAGAAGAAGGAGGAGGAGGAGGAGGAGAGTCCCTCCTCCTTTAATTTATGTAGGAACCTAGGAAACAGAGAACGTAAAAAAAGGCCTCAACATGTGACGGCGCAAAAAGCAACCGGAGCCGTTATAATTTATACGCTAAACGCCTTCTATCTGCACTCAGTGAACCGTTTTTACGCTCTCGTCCTGCGTTCTCCGCTATCGTGTCGGGCCACGTGTCGCCACAAGAGCCTATCTCTCTCTTACTCTCTCTCTCTCTTTCTTTCTCTCTTTCGTCTTTTTATACTGGAATCAAAGTAGACTGTAATTCTTGATTAGAAAGGATCACAAGAAAGTAGTTACCAGAAATTGCATTCAAGATAAATGATCTCAAAAAAAAAAGATATTTATAATCTTATATTTACAATGTTCTTATTACCTTTACTATTATTTCTGCAAATTATATTCTTTTTAAATAAAGATTAACTTATTATTCTACATTATTATTATTATTGTTTCCCTTAAATGTATTATAAAAAAAGAAACAATTACTTTTTATTTTCATCTCATGTGAAATGAAACAGAAGATTTACTTACATTTTATTTTCCAATATTTTATAATCGTATTGTAAAAGAAAAAAAAGAAAATTAATGATGTTGCAATACCATATGGTATAATTTTGATGACCTAAATATTGCATAAAAATAATATGATAATTATTCTTAATGTAACGATTAATAAGGATTTAAACAAAAATAAACGTCAACCGTTCCCCCGATTACAAAGGTCAGAAATGAGGACGTTAACATTCGAAGGATACTTTTATTTCAAAGCCCCTTTCCCTTCTCGCTATCAGTTGTATTTGTCTCTTTCTTCGAATTACTCGATTTCTTCTTTGCAGTGAAGAAACGACGAACGAGTTATCTCCGATCGGTTAAAAGAAAGCACGAGTGTCGTCGAATCAAATCGGCGAACGAGATCGTTGCGCGGCTCGTGTCGGGAAACGGTGTGGAACTTACATACGATCGGTCCTTTGCTTTCTTACAAAGTGTGAGAAGGCAAGTAGAGGCAAGAAGAAGAAGAAGAAGAAGAAGAAATGAAGAAGAGAGGATGAAGAAGAAGAAAAAGAAGAAGAAGAAAAAGGTAAGAAGGATGAAGAAGGAGGATGAGGAGGTGGTGGTGGTGGATGCAGAAAGAGAAATAATAAGAGGCACCGCTACGAGAGAGAGGCCGGTGCTTTAAGCCCGTCCAGATCCCGCCAGGACGATAACGGGAGGACACATCGCCACCTCGGCGCGACGATCGTAAAACTTGGTCAGGTAAAGGCGCGGTTCGTTTGAGACCTGCTGCGTCGAAGGACGGACAGGAGCTGCTTATAGGTTAGGTATTATAGTCAGGAAGAAGTTAACTCTGTCTGTCTGTGAGAGAAGCTTCTTTGGTTCATCTATCGGACTCATCGGAGTATACTATTCTACTACTGTAGAGAAAAAGAGAAAGATAGAAAGAGATAGGGAGAAAGAGAGAGAAAGAGAGAGAGAGATAAAGATAGAGAAAGTCTCGTATCCTTCGGGGTGGTCCAAACAACGACATCGGTTCATTAATCGCTCAAATACTCCGGAAAAATGTGCTGTTACGAGACCAAGCTAGCAGGACTGCTTCTTGCTCGATACGTTAGTTCTTATCGTTTTTGAATAATCAGGGGCTACCTTAGAATTAGGATATTCAGATAATTTCTTGAAAGAAGCGTTAAAACGTGTTACAGATGGTTCTAAGTATTAGGGAGTACCTTTATTATCAGAATTTTGGTGACTCCTTTTTTTTTTTTAAGGAAGACAGAATTTTAAAGGGTTAAAATGATACGACACCCATCATCAATATTATTACGATCGTAAACAAGGAAACTTTTCTTTTATGGTTATTAATGATTCCTATAAACATTGTTGTTGTTTTTTTTTTCTTTTCTTTTCTTTTCTTCCTCTTTCTTCTTTATTTTTCTTGAGAATTCGTAGGAATCAAGTTAAAACGAGTTCCGAGCTCTGAGCAAAATAATCTCTATCTCTGTTTCTCCTCTTCCTACTCTTCCTAGTTGACTCTCCCGCGAAGCGAAGAGAAACCGGTAAGCTGGAGGGAAAAGTCCATGTCGTTCGTGGTAACACGATCGCTTTTTACCGCCATTATGACTTTTTATTGGGCACGGAAAGGCGCGGTGACATAATACGATACTGACTTTCAAAATGCTTAGAGGGGAAGAAGAAAAGGTAAAAGAAAGAGAAAAGAACCTGGAAGGAGGAGTGGCCGTAAGAGACCAACGGATTCTTTTCGTGTATGAGTGAGGAAGCTTCTACAGAAGAAGAGTAGGAAGAAGAAGATGAAGAAGAAGAAGAAGTGGAGCTCCCGTAACGAGAGACGAGAGTGCTAATGAAGGATAGCTACCTTCTTACGGGCTTCGACCTGCACCTGTCCTCCCCCTACTCTTATTCCAGTCTTCGACCTTCCCGTTGTTTTCTCTCTCTCTTTCTTCCTCTTTCGTCTTTCTAAATTTCTTCACCTTATATACCCAAGAATTTATAACACCAGTCTTAGTGGACCAGGCCTAGTTTAGACACATCCAAAAAATATGTTTATCACTTTATTGTCACATATCCAGACAAGTGACAAAACTCCACTTATTTTTCTTCATCCTCGTGTTAACTTTAAAGTATTATATGTTACCTACTGCAACAGAAGTTCAGTCAACAGTTATTTCGATCAACCATTTGATTCTAATAAACATGTTACAGTTTGACGAATGATGAACTCTTTTAACTTTCACTGAAAGTTCTTTAAATATCATATAACGTGAAAACAAATAATCGGATCTTTGTATAAGGCCAGCTTAAGAGTTACTGTGGTAAACTTTTCGAATGAAACACTAAAAATTCTTTAACGACTTTTCAATACATCCGGTCAGTCCTTCTGGTCGGTCCTCCATTCTGACACTAAAATGTCGTTTATTACTTTATTGCCTTTTCTTCGAGACGTTTTTATTCCGAACATCATCGTCTTCGTCTTCGTCGTCGTCCACATCGGAGCGATTCGATTTCCTTCGTACGCAATCGACTGTCATCCTTTTTTCCTTCTTATTTTTCTTTGACAGAAAGGAGGAAACATTCGGTCCATTACGGGACCACTCGAAGGAGAAATAAATTCCAAAGATCCATGATATACCACTTGGCTCATTAATGACAGCGCGTAACTCTAAGGTATGGGCGCCCGGGAAAAAAATCAAATATAAATCATCCTTCTCAAAAAGTCCATGTCGCATTTGAATCATTAGCTGGAAATACGATAGCAATGTTCCGTCCTGTTAAATACTATAAATTACCGTTGTTTAACACGTAGATTTACATGCTTTAAATCCTCAAGAGAAAGGCATCGGGGCGTCCTGCTGCTATCTACCTTTGGGTTTCTCTCGTTAGCGATTAAACGAACGACAGATCGAAAGATTATAAGATTAAAAGATGACATAGATTGTATCGATAAATGATTATGATTAAACTATATCCTTTTATTCTAATTTTTAAAAAACAAATCAATTTGCAAAGTTGGATCGATCACATAAAAGATATAAATAAGTAAACATATACGTAAATATATATTCATGGTAAGTAAGGTTCGCAAAGTCAGGCATAGTATTCTCGAAGTTCTCGCATCTCTTCCGATGGTGAGATAACGGTGAGCAAAAGCGTAAAACCCGTGCGATCGTACGCAAGGTCGATCTCGACGGGCGGACAGGTTTCTCGCAGGACGAGAGGGCATAACGGGTGGCGTACGAGTACGCACGAAGGTATAAGGATAGGAATAAAAGAGAAACGAAAAGGAAAATAAAGAGAAAGAGAAGAAAGAAGAAGGAGGAGAAGAAGGACAAGGAGAAGAAGAAGAAGAAGAAGCAAGGTTTTCTACCCCGAAACCCAGCAAGCAGCGATTTCATGAGAGAAAGAGAAGTTTGCTCGAACGCACACGCCTTGCGAGCGACGGCCGACACGAGTTTACTTTTATTTAAACGTTCCTTCCTTTTATTTAGGGCCTGACCCCCGAGAGACACTCATTTTGCTCCTTTGCCCGGCGCTGACCGGTGTCCACCCGTTCCCGGTCCCTTGAATTAATAGCCCCGCGTTTTTCCTCGTGCTGGCTAATATACGCCAACGTGCGCGCGAGCGCACTCGTGCGAGCGTTAAAAATGCTTCGCTTCTGCCCGCCGTTTTCTCACGGCAAGCACCGAAACGCACCGACAGCGTGCTTTATTGCCATCCCACAACCCCATCTTCTTTTCCCTTTACCTTTCTCTCTTTCTCTCTTTTTCACTATGCTCGTTCTTACACCATACGAGAAAACTCTCCAGGCATGTTGCTACAGACACAATTAATATTTAATATTTTATCTAAAGTATTGCGCAATATTTGGATTATTTATTTCTAATATCGCGTACATTTACTTTATTGTTAGATAAAAATTGAAAGAATCACATAATTTTTATGATTTTTAAATTAAACTTCGAGATCATACGTTTTTTTCTTCAATTGTCTTCACAACTAAACTTACACTACTTTTATATTTAATAAGCGATTTATTTATATATAAATAATTAAGAAAATTTGGAGAAAATCGTAGGATTTTCATTATGTTGTAAAACCATGTCTCCATTTACTGAGCCAATAGGAGTGGAAAAATAAATTAATTTATCTAAACAATACTTTTGTAGAAACAAATATGCCATCTTAAAAATAAAATAAAAATAACTATCGTAGAAAAATTTCTATTCGACAATTTTGAATGATCTTGATAAATAATCTAAATTATTAAATTTGTCTATAAAATAATTATTCACGTTTTAAATGTGCACATTACAACGTTCTTAAAAAGACTCCAATGTTTCAAATGTTAACTCGGATTCCGATCTCTTTTACGATTTACATTTCATTAACGATTAGATAGAAATTATTTGTAATTAATTTCGATCATATTAAATTTCAAAATATTTATGTTAATATAATATAACGTATAATATATAGTTTTATGTATATTTTTTTAATGATCTTTCGAAAAAAACGAATGATCAGCAAGTAAAATATAATAATTAATTAAGACACGACGACAGAGTTATAATTCTGATATCTGTTTAATTCGACGATATCTAAGTTATTTATTCCAACATCTATTTTCCTTGTAGCGTTTACGTGTATTTGATAAATCAACGACTTTTATGATTACCTAGATTCTAAAAAGAAAAAAAAAAGGAAAAAATCTTTTAATCTACTCTGGGACGATTAAAATTTTTCAAGACATTAAAAAATTATTTAACAGTTGTTAAAAAATAAAAACAACTAACAAACTGATTGATTATATCTGTAAATACTACAAATTGTAAACATATATGTTATTACTATGTTATTACTCATTAATCATTAATTATGATTTGTGCAATAAGTAAATGAAATTTTTCTTATAAACTTAACGTTTCATCTTCCTTTTCTTACATCATTTCTTTCTTTGGTCCACGTTAAAAGATATTTTGCTCTCTCTCTCTCTCTCTGTCTCTCTCTTCAAGAGTGTAGATCTTCTCTTCGACGCTCATTAACATATTCGTTGATTTATATACCGTAGCGGTAAGTAGATTAAGATAAGGTGATAAATAGTTTAAGTGGCCCGTCGGCGCTATACTTCACAACACGGATTTATAAGGCATATGGGGAAGGTGGTAAGACTCGAGTTAAATCCACTTGAAATGTTACATTGAGTTTAGTTCGCAAGGAGCCAGTTGCGAATAGTTGTATAAATCTTGATTAATTGAAATCGAAAAATAAATTTGAAATCAATTTCTTTAATAAAATTTAATGAAAATAAATGATATTAATATTTCATCGATAGTTCTCGATCGTGTCGTTTAATAAATTCACGATAAAATGAGTGATAATGTGAATTACGATTGTGATAATTATTATCGTCACGGAAACATCTAATTAAAACTGGTTACCGCCTGAAAGATAGTTTACATTTGATTATGTAAAAAGTTTTTTTTCTACAAGATCGATAGACACGTCTCTTTCTCTCTCTCTCTCTCTCTCTCTCTCTTTCTCGTCCTTACCAAGATCCAACTGAGATCCTCCACCGATTTGCCGATTTCAAGAATCGATTATCCCTACATTTCCCGACGATTACAAGTGAACGTATTAATGCGTCACGCCACGCTAACTCATGGAGTAATACAAGATAAGAATTTATCGTACCACTTAGAGTTATCAATTGTAAGTGAAATTTAATGTTAAACCGATAAAACGCGGCCCGACGCGCCTTTAAAGATGCCGTGCATTTCCGAATAACGAAGTATCACTACCGTTCCTCTTCCTTCCCTTCTTCTTCTTCTTCCTCATCCTCTCTTTTTTCGTTTGCTACAAAAAAAGAGTCAAGGTCCTTGGTAAAAGTCATAAAATGAGAAAATGTATTGATAACGAAATTGGAACGATCCCCCTTTACGTTATTTTGCTAAATTTTCATTTGAACGATTGGTATTAATAACTAGACGGTAAAAAATTAATATCTCATCGTTGACGATAAGATCGATCGAATAAAAATCTGTGTAAGCGATAAAAAAAAAAAGAAACAAAGAAAAAATCTTGTAAGTTCTTTGCCAGTAAGGTCGTGAAGAAAGTTTTCGAAATAGACGTTGGGGTCGAGGGGAACTTTAATATATATGAAAAGAATAAGACGAAAGAAAGGAGAAGAAAAAGACAAATCTTAAGATACAAGGAGATAAGGAGAGAACGAGATGAGAGAAAAGAAAAGGACAAGTAAAAAAGACGCGAGGACAGGAGTAAGAGGCGAAACGGTACTCGACACCCTGTGGTGTACGGATGAGCTTACGGATGGGTGCACCAGAGGCTAGAAACACGCCTGACCTCCCAGCAGACAGATTAAAATGATGCAGAGGCTATCTACCCCTCCTAAAACTCTTCCTCCTTCTTCTTCTTCTTCTTCTTCTTCTTCTTCTTCTTCTTCCTCCTCCTCACTCTGCCTAAACTATTTCAAGACTCTCAGAGTGAAACATCTTCTCGTCTCGCTTTTCTACCGTGTTTGTAAACACGGCTTGCCTGTACGGGCTAACATTTACTTCAGAAATTTGCCATCCGTGATAACGAATGTATCATCGTTGAGTTCAAGATATAAAAAAGAAAAAAACACAAAAAATAAACAAGAATAATGTACATTGGTGTACCCCCGAAGTTGGTTGATATTTTTGGACGCGCCTGTTTGGTGATCTTTGGGATCACCAAAGTCTCCTGCTGTGAAATCGATAAAGTACATTATGTGAGTTAATATTAAGTCATTGGATAGGTGCAATGTGTCATAAGCAAGGTGAGTACTCGTCTAACAAGATTCCTCGATCTTTGTGCACCTCTGAATACTGATACGGATCATCATCAAGCTATGACTATTGGGAAAATTGTATCCATGATTTAAGAGATGTGCATACTCGGTGCAGATAAAATTGGGAAAGGTAGATATTGAAGATATACAATTTTTTAGTATATAAATATTATTCAAATTTTTTTTTTATTGTCAATCCTAAAAATTTTCATTTAATTAAGTCATCCCAAAGCTCTTAGATCTTCTTTCCTTACAATTAGTAATTTTATATTTACGATATTTTTTATTCTGTTATTTTATTGTAGTATAAAAGAACGTAAGCGCATCAGAATGGGTTGATTATTATTCGATAAGATAACGTTAAAAAAATGTTCCACATGTCAGATTTACTGTGAGAAAACAAGAAACAACGGGACCCAACCTAGCGTATAGATTACAATTAGAAGATATTTGACGTTAAATTGTGTCAAAATATAAGATATTGTATTCTATCATGTGTTTACAGAATACCTAAATGATTTAGCCTGGAGAACTTTAAAATCCTCCGAGACACTTTAACGTTGACGCCTTTAGGCGTTATAACGCTGTTCCTAATCTCTTTAACGACGCTTTGTTTAACCGTTCAAGCTTGTACTCTTAACGCGATACACGTTCTCCACGCGATATACTTTTGAATAATGATACCTGCCTATAACGATCGCTTGACATCTAAATTCCCAGCACGATTCGATTCCTTTCACTCGTTAACGTTAATCTGACATGCTGGAAATACCGTTCCAGTTTGTAAAATATGCTCTAATATCTACAGATATACTTACTATCTTTCAAACATATCTAATGATATTTTTTCATCGAATACTTCTAATGCTATGAGTACGATTATTACTCAAAATTGCGAAAGATTGATAGAACTCTTGAACCGTTTAACGTATCCTATAATTTAATCAAGTATATTATTTTCTACGTTTAATAAAATAAAACAAAAATCACATATTTAACTCAATTCCTAAATAAAACGTAATTTTTTGAAGCGTATCAGCAATACATAATAATTATGTAAGGAACTGGCGAGAGTAAGGAAAATCATGTGTGGTGATTTAAATGATCTAACATCTATACGTAACTACTCTTATAATAATTTTGTAACGATTCGTAAGAAAATAATTATAAATAGTCGACTACGGTCTTCTTCATAAAACTAATTATCCTAATTCCCTTTTTAGATCTAGAGTCCTTTTCCTCATACCAATACTCCCCTCACTAATATACATTTTAAACAGACATTCTGACAAATTCGAATTCAGTTATTACCATTACGTTTAATTTGTTGATAGTTTCAAGAGTGTTACCTGATAAACACAGCTTATCTCTATCGTGTCCTGGTTATTCTTTTACGAGTTTAGTATTTATGTTTGAAAATTTCAAGAAGAACAACACGATGACCAATTCTTAGATCTTATATAATTGATATTTTGTAATTGGAAGAAAAAGAATATAATTTTTGTTAATAATAAAAGTATCATAATATGATACTTACCCTGTCATACTGATGCGTCGCCGTGGCGGAGGAAAATGGTTGAAAAGGTGCCGGTCTAGCCGGACTGTGATGGGCCGCATGAGGATTTGCATGCGGGGCCGCATGGGGGTGGGTCGGGTGCGGCGGCGGCGGTGCCCTCGAATAGAGGTAAGGATGATAATATTGATACATCACCTCGGAGCAGCTCATCACCCCGCCCGGGCTTGGCACCCCAGACCCGGCCTGCCGACTTGCGTACCCGAACGTCGCACCACCCGTTCTAATACCACCACCACTTGGCTCCTCCACTCTCTCTTTCTCTCTCTTTCTCTCTCTCTTTCTTGATCACCTTCCTCTTTTGTCTTTTCTTTTCTTTGTTTTATTTTTTTTACTTTCTTCCTTTCGTTTCTACTTCTTCTTCTCTTCCTCTCTAAACTCTTTTACATCAAGTAAAAAAATTGTCAATTCAACAAAAAGTGTACCACGTGCACCAACCAGACAACTTCAATGTCTCTGAAACCTTATTTAACAAACCTAACTCTGTACTTCCGAATAATTTATTCGTAATTAACAACGTGACAATTTTAATTTGAACAACGAGGATTTATTCACTCAGAAATGTGATTAGAATTATCGTCCGTCGGCGAGCAACGTATTTGACAGTCTAGAACTTTCACTCGATGCACTGCTATCGGAAACGCAACAGTTGGTATATATGGTACATCGTTGATGTTCTCCTTCTTTAGTCTAATAATAATATTTAGAAGACATTGGCACAAATGTGAAAGTTGTCATGTCGATTAATCAAATGGTTCAAACGATAAGAACCAAATTTTTCAAGAATTATCAAGATTCTTCTAAAGCGCGGGAAGATGGATCCTTCTTTTATGACGTCTTTGACAGATAGAGAAAAAAAATTAGTAAGATGATAGATTCACACAGTTTTAAACTTTTATCTTCCTTGTCAGGAATCCTATATTATGAATGATGATGGATCAACCATCGATCTCTTCTTTCTATTCTTCTTTCAAACTGGATAAACACGGAACTGTCTTGTCGTTGATTCTGACATTCCCGACAAGCTGGCACCTTCAAATCGTTTTAAGAGACCTCGAAAACGATCACGTATACTCCGAGCATTATCACTCTCACTTCTCACGTTCGTGCGTATCGCACGTTGATCGTATCCCGTTATCAAGGAAGAAAGAGATAGACGAAGATTACCAAATAAACACGAAAGAACGAACGAACTAACGAACGAACGATAGGAGCACGAATTACAGGAACGCGAGATCTGCACGAGTACAACGGATAGAGATAGAGAAAGAGATAGAGAGAACGGAACGGCTGTCTCCAGATTGCACCGCTGGTGTGTCTCTGATGGGCGAACACAGACTGAACCCCCCGAACCGACCGTTGGGCACCCTCTCCCTCGTCCCCTAGACTCGTCCGCCGTCTTTTTCCAACTCCATGGTCAGGTTCCTCTCTCTCTCTCTCTTTCTCTTTCTCTCATCTCCCTTCTCCCTGCTCAAACTCTTTCTATCCCTCTCACTCCTTCTCTCACTCTTTTTCGTGGCCGTGCGTGGCACGTACTCTCCACTCCTTCTGCTTGCTGGAGGGTCGGAAAGGTCTCTTTTCCCTTCCCTTCCCTTTTTCGATCAGCCCCTTTCAGAGAAAGAAGGGGTTACGGGCAAAAGGAAACGCCTACTGGCAGTACCAAGCTCAGCCAATCAACGAGCGAGAATCAGTCGTCCAATGAGGCATCAGTTGCCACTCCTACGTACCGTCGTCTCTGTATTGATCCCACAATGAACCCGGACTACCCAGCACGGTATTAAGAAGTTCCTACTCGGGTTGAATCCTCCTCCTACCCTTCGATACCCACACTCTAACCCTGTCTTTATCTCTCTCTCTCTCTTTTCCTTTCTATCTGCTTCTGCTTCTCTTTCTTCTTCTATCTTTCCATATCCAACAACTTTGCCTACCCTTCTCGTTTCGTCCGGCTTTAACCATGCTTCGAGTCGCCTTTTCCCAACAACCCCGAACCTTATCCACCTCTTCCACTCTCTTCCTTCTATCCCTTCGACTCCTTTATCTCTCTCTCTTTCTCTCCTCTCTCTTTCTCTTTGCTCTCCAACGCTACCAGCGAACTCGGCAAGCCGCGCGCATAATGAGTCTTAATTAACAGTTTCGCGGTGTTTCGGGAAGCTTAATTTGCCTCGCTGAGAGAGAGAGCAGTGAAGGTTGCCTTGGTAGGGAGGTATGGTAAAAGAGATAGAGGAAGAGAGCAAAAGAGGGTAGGAAACTCCAACGAAGTCAAGCTGGTTAGGAATTTTCTTAAACTCCTTGGAAAATCAGGTTTTTCCTGTTGAGAAAATTGGTACGTGACTATGAATCTTCTGCCAAGCGAAAAGTATCCCGACACCTTTAACTGACGATTCATTTAAACAAGAAATAGGTCAAGCCACAAGTTGCACCTTCATCGTCCTTCGATGCGCGTGATTCAATTTGAAGTTAGATCTGAATTGGGAAGCTAAATAATTAATCGGTCAACTTTGTTATTGAATCTTTATTAAAGTAATATTACTTTTAATCGAGATAAAATATATAGGGGTATAATTTTATACATTATACACGACCCTACTCTCTTACGTAATAATTGCCCCGAGTTATATATATAAGTGTATTTCTAATTTTAATTTATTATTACATATTTTCATAATCGTTAATTTTTCTATAAACATAAAGTCGTTTCAGTACAAAATTAGTTGAAAAGAGTTGATAATAAAATAGATCACAAGGCATTTTATTAGTATTGCCAACCTACGCAATTTACAACCCGATTCAATTCGCTTGAAACGAATAATCCTAAATGTTGAGACGCATCTTTGTCCTGTCGGCGACGCAACACTTGACCGTATCAAATGTAGAAGACCGTAGCTAATCCTACGTGTAATCTAGCAGGTCTTTATCATAAGGGAGTGTCGGACAAATCCAATAAACCGTCGAGGAGCGTGAAACGGGGTAAGTTTTTATGCGAGTCGACCTTTGCTCTACTCAATACGTTCAGAGTAACGTCGGATCACCGATCAAACGCTTCATAGCGGGGTGGCGCAGTCATCCTGCACGTGGCCACTTCAACAATGGAAGACGCACAACTCAGCCCCTAAAACTCCTGCTGCTAATAGTCGAGCATTAAATTTGTCAGTGATATTGCCAAGTGGGGTGAACCTTTACGTTCTCTTTTCCTCCCTTATTCGCATCCCATCATCCAAGGGTACGGAGACGGACGAAATATGCTTTTATTCTCCCATTTCATGGTACGATACATGAGTGTAAGCGAATAAACGATTGGAATATCAAGCGAAAGATTCGTAATTTGATCTATCGATGATGCTTCGTGGCTTTCATTGTGTAATCGATTCGTGTATATATATATATATTGGGTCAGAGTTTTTTTCACATAACTACATGATACAAAAATATTCATTTTCTACAATATATAACATAAATATATTGTTGTTTATACGTATCTCATAATTATAGCAGCATTACATATCGCAATTGGTATGATTAGCTCATTAAAATAAACAAACGCCACATGAGGTCTAATTACTTGTTACAAAAAATGATTATATAACGAGTATTCCTTCATTTTTCTTTGTAATTAGATTCTACGAATCGATCGATTAGCACTACCACTAGCACCGTCGTAATTTACCATCCTAACCAGAATTGGTTGTTTTTCTTAACCGTTTGAATCCCAAGTAGCGCGATCGTGCTGTTGAGATTTTACGTCGAGAAGACCTAGCACATTTCGAGCATTGTGGACAACTGACGCATGTACACCACACAGCTTCTTTTAATGTAAATAGTACATTTTACAATAGGTAGTATAATACTATAATAATGCAACAAAACATTACAAAATAAAAATATTTATTTCATTGTTATTTTGAAGCAACCCTAACACATACAAGAAGCGTTATTACTCCAATTGGGATTTATCGATATAAATTAAACCAAGCGCTATCGCGCTGCTTAGGTCTTTTCGTACTAATTTTGAAAAAGCGCAGTTGCGCTGTTTGAGATTCTTCGACAGTGTTTTTTCAAAACCTTCTGGGACTGAAACGGTTAAACAAGCGAAAACACAGGTCTTCCAACATTCGGATACTCTGACCGAGAAAGAGAAAAAAAGAACGGGAGGAAGAAGAAGAAGGCCGTGGCGGCGACCGAAGGAATCGCGTTTTTTGACAGATCGGCAACAGCCTCTTAGGAGAGAAGTCCCACGAACGGGGCACAACATAAGGATCGTCAGGAATGCCAAAATAGCAAATTAGGGAATTCCAGGAGATCTACCTTCCTCTCCTATCTATCTTTCTCTCTTTCTCTCTCTCTTTTGCTCTCTTTTTCCTTCTTTTCCAAGTCCTCTTTCACGACTGTTACCTTCAGTACTAACACATATTGTTTTATCATTTTGTAATCTTCAATTAATTTTACGATCATTAAATTAATTTGAGAGGGAGATTGGGGGACTTTGATGTTATAGAAATTCTACATCATAATCTTGTGATGGAAAATAAATATCAATAAAAGCCGATATATTGGAGGATTTTTATTATTAACATTATCTAAAGATAAATAATTATATTACAATTGTAATAAAATTAATGCAATAGATTTATGTATGTATATGTATATGTATATATGTGTATGCAATTTGTTGGCCGATTAACCTAAAACTTTTTGTATGACCTAACCGAAAATACGAGAGAGAAAGAGAGAGAGAGGAAAAAAAAGGAGAAAAATGCATAAAAAAAAAAAAAAAAAAAATTCCAAAAAGAAACGGGGAATGCGCTTTCTCGTCTCGAACGCTCGAGTCTAACCTAGGTCAGTCACTTCGGCTTGTTCCGTATGATCTCTTCTCGTATGCCGAAGCACGCCAAACGCGTTTCGATCAAATTGCATCGCGTAATCCGAAGAACGTCAGTAATGTAACGCTTTACATTATCCCTCGACGTTTTATGGAGTGCAGGACAAAAGTGAACTGGGCGAGGAAGAGGGAAAAGAGAGAGAGAGAGAGAAAAGGATTGTTCACTTTTACACTCGAAGTATTAACAAATGCTTTATAAATCGGCAAAAAGATTTTCTATGATAAAGAAATATCATCGTCGGTATTTCCGTAAGGAATGGCTTTACGTACTTTGTTTATGCTAAATGTATTGTATAAGAGACAGGCTTGCTATTTAATATTTATATTACCGTATATAAATCGAACATTAATCGATTTGCAATGATAATATGTATATTTTGTACTTGCAATGCGTCGGCCATTGATAGATACAGCGACGATGGAAGAAGAAGATTTGAGAAAAAATATCATTAGAAAAAAAACAAAAGTTTATTTATCGTTTCTTCGTATCTTTTTTTCTTCTATCTTTTGTTTTTTTTTACTTTTTTATATCTGCAATTATTAACAATCTGCTAAAAACCGAGCTAAACGAGCTTAAGTAATAATATAGCAAGACGACTTGGATATGGTAAAATGATCAAAATTTTACAAGCAAACTTTGAAACCTATAAGAAAGAAAATACTTACTCTGTAATATATTATATCTCTTATGGTTTAATAAAAACAAATAAATAAATATCAAATTTATTTCCCTGTATCTCTTTCTTGTATCGGCAATTCGAATAAATGTTTCAAAATAATTGACGAAATAAAATCGTTGCAATTTTATGTATCATCCTATATATTGTTTATACACCGCTTCTCTATTCCGAAATCTTTGCTCCGATTTCTTTGTCCTCTTCCTCAACCTTTTCCATCAACCTTCTTCTTCATCGTCATTTTCTTCAACTTAGCTTCCACCTTCGCTGCCGCCACCACCACCACCACCACCATCACCACCACCGCCGCCGTCGCCGTCGCCGTCGCCGCCTTCTTTCTTTTCTTTTTTATCTTCTTGCTCCAAAAACTTGTCCCATTTGTCTAATCGCGCCTCGATCTCAGCATCCGTTTCGTTAATTCTGAGATCAGATCGTAGAATTTGCAAATATAATGGGATCGGTTTATAAAAATAAATGTTATTGCTTCAGGATATTTGCGTGACTTGCGTCTAAATTAGAACAAAAAAAAAAGGATTGTGGAAGTATCGTCATAGAAAGTTAAGAATTAGACGAAAACGGACGATACTTGTTTCCTGTAGCTGCATGCCTTTTAGATGCACTTTTTAATTTTATAAAAAAGATCGTTAATAATTTAATTAAAGAATAAAATTTAAATCGTTTTTATATTATTTCAGCTCGATTAATAATATGTCGATTGTTGATAAGGTAAGGTGCATAAGGTAAGATTGATAAGGTCAAATATACTGTCTACAATGGTTAAGGGAAAAATCTACGTTACCAACAGTCACAAATAAATATCCTTGCAATTGGATAAGAAAGAAATTGGCAATCGATAAACTTACTTGTATCTGGTTTTCCCATCCCAAATTTCGGCTGATACTTTTCTTTGACTAAACCAACGTCCATTTAACAATTGAACGCAAGCCTGAGCCTCGGCAGGCTCACGAAATGTTACCTGAGCAACGCCATCGGGATGCCGCTGCAATCACATCAATACCTTTTAATTAATCGCAAAATACTTCTATCGATTAGTATTGTAAAAAAAAAATAATAATACATTCTATAATTATTAATATATATAATAAAAACAAGCAATGTGCAAGCGATTCGTCTTTAGGGAAACGCTTGAGAAGAATATTGGATGAATATTTAAAGTACCCTTTTCTAGAAAAAATATTATCTTCAAGTTCCCCGCTCATCTAGTAATAGAAATAGCTTAATTGAAAACAGAAGTTATAGTAGATAGAACACGGTGTTCATAGTAAAGTAGTTATATCCTAACTTTGTTATTAGAGAATTTTCACTACGGCAATGTTGTAATTTTAAATTCGTACTTGAAAACTACGGATAATTCGAACTCTTCTCTACATTTGCTTTATTCTATTCTCCCATCACGAATATAGGAAATAATCATTCCATATTATTTCGAGGATTCTATCGAGTCAAACAACTTATCATCTTTCAAATCGAATAAACCGAGTCTAAGAGAAAGCCAAGGAGCACAAAAAAGTCGTACTTCAAAATTTACTTTCAATATATACCAGAGACACGACGACACAATGAAATAATCAAGAAATCCTTTTTCGTACAAACGAATGAAGACCTTCGCCTTTTTTTACGCCATTAGTATTGAAAGTTCAGCCTCGAGACAGTACGAAAACGGTCGCATCGTGCCGAGTTTAAAATCCGCCTCCTTGTCGCCGTCGGCCCTTGGTGATATTTTTTTCGCTTCGCCTTGAACCGCAATTTATGGACCCTTCGGTTTCGAGCATTAATTTTACTGCTAGGAACATACGCTCGACACGAACCTTCTTTGTTCCTTTGTCGCGTTTCGGAACGTGTACGACTCAGAAAACCGATCATCGGTTCTGTGTGTCGTGTTTTGTTCCATCAAGCACGTCGTACTTCTCGGACTATGTATGTACTTCATTTATTCATAACTGTAATCTCTTCTTAGAACGGTCAAAGACTTTTTACGATTAGGTCGAGTAACATATACATACACGTTATACGTGGTTTAATGAAACGCGAGAGAATGATAAATGAAAAGTTAAAAAGTTAGAATGACAGAAAGAGAAGAAAAGAAAACAACAAGTAGTGAGAGGAAGGTAGAGAGAAGGACGAGTGGGTGGGGGAAATATGTCGATTATTCACAGCCACGAAATTATTTTGGCGCACGTGTGGCTAACCAACAACGAATTTGGAGAAAGCGAAACTGGTTCGGCGTCCTCGCCGCGAGTAAATTGGCTTGGAAGGGCCGAAACTTCCAAAGCGCGTCGTCCCTTTTGATGTTGGCGCTATTTTTCGCGCCGACCTCACGTACGAGAGACAACAGGGAGAGGGAAGAAAAGACAGTAGGAAAAGAAAAAAAAGAAGAAGAAGAAGAAGAAGAAAAAATAAGAAGGATAATAAGAAGTAGAAGAGAGAGGAAGGAATTTACTTTGACATTGAATAGATTCACGGTTGAGACTCGACGACTAGGGAGTGTCCCGCGGTAAATTTATGGGGTTATGTCCTTCCCCCCAACTCCATCTCTAAACCACCTCCTTCTCTCTCTTAACAGAGAATCGTTTATTTGTATCCTTCGCAAGGAGAATTTTCTATTATCCTCTTTGTACTTTCCGCTTTCACGCAGCGGAGAACACCCTTCCAGAACCGACGAAAGTTTGATCGTTTCTAAGCTATCCCGTTCTATTCTAAGTTCCTTCTTCTCATTCGAATAGTAGTTCTGGCAACGAAGCATTCTCTAAAATCTGGGTCGTGTATACTTTCTTACTAAAATAGGAACCTTCCAATGTTCGTTTCGTTTCCAATTAACATTGGTTGTATTTGAAACGTTTTCCCGTTACAATTGCATCCGAGCAGCGTATGATGGGATGTTTAATTACGAATAACGAAATAATAATAATAATAATAAAAAGAGTAAAAACGCGCAATACAAACAAATAACAACTCTTTTCCCTCGTCGATGAATATGAGACTGACAAAGCGATAAAAAAAAGAAAACACTCCGTCGTATTGGTTTAAATTAAATTAATCCGAATAATTTTTGTAATTCGTTTAGTTTATTATTACGATCACGGATTATTATGACACGCTTAAAAATAGAACAACTACGATGGAACAAAAATGTCGTGCAAACCTTCCCGTGCGGATCCCATGACGCCGCTTGCGTAATGGCGTCGACTCATAAAGCACAATTTTCAACTTAATGCATAATTTATTGCTCTGGAGTCGTAAAGAAAAAAAGAAAAAAAAACCATAGATAAATGATATTAACCGTGACGTTATATTATTCTCCTTTTTTTTTATTTGTTCAAACTTGTACGTTTTCTTCTCCCTTTTTTTCAGGTCTTCTGTCGACTTCAGTTTTTTATATGAGATCTCACAATTTTACGTAAAAATGAATTTTCCCTGGAGTTTACTCACATCGAATATGGTGACTTTTCTAACGTCTCCACACTTTGAACATTCTTGTCGAATGTCCTGCTGATATTCCAGAAGCAAAGCAACCTCCTTGTCAAAGTCCTCGGGTGAGAAAAGATTTTTAATGATAACAACCCTCTCGCATTTTAATGGCTCGCCCGGTAAACGATCTGGCCTCCAATCGAATAATCTGTAACGCAGATATACGCACACTTAGAAACAATTATAATTAATATGCTAATTACAGGATTCGATATCACGTACTAAGTTGACCCATATACGGATCACTATAGGTGTATGCTAATAACGAACGGAGGTTTCCAAACACCACAGCGTGCTCGAGGGAACAACATAATTCGTGAACGCCGTATCTTTGCATTACAACTGCGAGGAGAAGCACTAAGCTGCATGCACATACGTGATAAACGTACACAACCTAATACACACGTATGGCACACAGGAACACGTTTCACAAGGGAGGTCTTGTACAATGCCTTGCGTACAAGATCGAAGGCAGTATATTCGGAAACATTAAACTGGAAGGAAGAGAATGTATGTATGTGTGTATGTGTGAGAAAGACCAGCGTAGATCCATGCGCATAAATCAACGTATGAAAATTTATGCTCGCTACACTTAGATTCTACCTTGGTCTCGGAAAACTAACAAAATCCTTCCGACTAGGCAACTCACGTAAGAGGAAATTATTTTGAAAACAGAGAGCTATAAATAATTTTTAACCAAAATTTTCTCTTATTCTTCAAACAACCAAGCTTTTATCCAAACGATTATAAATCGTACAAAATCTAACGCGATTAATTTTGATTGCATATCTTCGTTTTATTTTGCAATATATATATATATATTTAAACGTGTACAGTTTAACGTTATAAGTACGATTCTCAATGTTTCTTTGTATTATTAAGTATAATACCAGACCTGCTTACCGTATAGAGTTTTTGCAAAGAGGAGTCTTCACTGAGATAGCAAAAAAGCGATGAAAATGTGCTAAGAGTATGCTAGAAACGTAGGACACTCGTATAAAGGCGTGAATAAGTGACTACCGAGAAATAGGATGATTTTACGCTCTAAAGTAGAATTTAATAGAGCATAGAGGTTCTATCGAAAGAGAGGCGAAAAAGGAAAGTACGCTCATTTAAAAGACCTTGAATAAATACACACACACACATTAAATATTTTACATCTAACGTCACACGGTGAAATAATAATTGTATTATTTGCTTACGTAATAATAACGTTCGAACAAACGTTAGACAGTTATCTTGTAAGAAAATCTTATAATGTAAATGGTAAAGAAATCTGACACGATCAAATTGAAGAAAAAAAAAAAGAAAAAAAAACTGTATATAATTAGAATTTATGATAAACTATCATAGATAAGAATCGAAATTGTGGTATTTTTTTTTTGTCTATTTCGATTGATTATGTTCGTAGAAAGAAAAACAAAATATTATAAAAATCCAGGCATTCCTAGTTATTGCGCAAGATACATATCGCATGCTAGAACTAACTCCCCATTTTCTAACTAATGAGACGCAACAATTCATAGCATCGTGTGTGGCATCTTCTTCTTTCCCTGTGTTGCTGCGAGCAAGATGTTTAAACGTCCATTTCCTAGGAGCTCATAAATAAAACTAAAACGTCGGAGAAAATACAGCTGCAGCACGTACCTATCAACTATATGTCATGTTTCTTAAAATATCTTTTTATTTTATCTTTTTTTTTTTAAATTTTCACGCAATTTTTATATTTCGTTGATTCTTCGAAAAGTCGAAATAGTAGAAACGAACCGTGAAAGTCGAAAATCAATTAATAACTTTCGTCGAGCAACGCAATCGCGAATCAACCCTCTTCCCCTTTTCAATCGTCGAGTTTCATTAACGTGAAGAATTATAGAACGGATATTAATATTCAGAGATTGCTCTTCTAATCACTATGAATATAAAAGCTAACTTTGTCGTCGTCGTCATCGTCATCGTCGTAGTTATCTCGACGAACATCGTCTAGCGAAGGTGATAATCAAAGTATTATTACTCGTCTATAAACGAACGCAAAATTAACTCAACGCCTACCGAATACTTTTGCATAAACATTACAGACGTTAATTATGGTTATTTAGAATATTATCGTATATTATCGTATATCAACTAATCAATGGACTACTATTTAATTAAAGATTATTATTTTTCTTTGATTAGATCTAAAATAATTTTTAATAAATTACCGGGATTATGAAAGATCATTTGTAAAGATACATTAATCTACATACTTAGAGTATATGATAGTTGAGCATTGACAGAGTAGAAGAACTAATTATCATTAAAGAAGATTAATTTCTGTGCATTGAGAACTTGTTTTATTTCGTCCGATGAATCTTATCAGACTATTAAACTCTGCTTTCATAATTATTTGCTAAGCCAAAAATAAATCAAAGATGGAACTGACACGTTCAGGAAAATGAGACGTTCGATAGCGTGAGAAACTTAGAGAAAGAAGATTTCCCGATCACGACCACCTAGACTTAGATGATAGAAAATATGTTCAATAAGAAGGTAGATAAGAGATTTGCGAGTGTCGATAGACCGTTACTTCTCGAACTTCCGGTTAAGCTCATAAACGAAAGAGTGGTTGCGCCTTAAATAACTGGTTTTCAACGAAGTTCAGGCCGTCGAACCTTCGACATTGCTTTGCCCTTAGGGGAAAATAATCGTTCTCGCGAACGAAGACATCAGACCAATCTCAACCTGACCAACCGGTGATTACACACCCTCCAGTGTTGTTGAAGAAACACCTTTACGTTGTCTCACAACAAGTAAAGATTAAAGTACTACCTCAATTGTCCATGAAATCAGATACACCATTGAAGATAATTCTATATTGTAAAGTTAACATTTATTTTTCTAACTTCACATTTATCCAATTCGAAAGAAAAATCTTATAACAATTGTTCAATCTGTTCAACTATTTCCACTTATCTTTCTCGTGGGAAAGAATGAAAATAATTCAAAAGATCGTCCTAGACCTAAAATAAACGTTGCATCCATGAGTAATACGAAGAAGATGACCTATTCCAGTGATCGCATTTAACACACCAGAGTTTTCTTAACTCATCTCTACGCTAAAAGCTAATGCAAAGTATGCACATAGTACGCAGACAGAAGTCAACTGTTTTAAGTAGATCGCGCGAAAGTAAATAAGTGAGTACTTAATTGCGTACAGTCATGTTCATGATTTTCCTGCTAGAAATGAAATGTATAGAGAAAATGTTTCTCTTTCTCTCTAAAAAGGTGTATGCAAATTGCAGCATTTTCCCCATCTTAGGAGTAGGGAAATTGTTTCCAAATAGAAATAAAATGATTAAATTGAATATCTTCTTCAAAAATGGGGGAAAGAGAACGATAAAGAAAATGGGAAGAATATAATATCGAATTGTCGATGGAAAGAGAAGAAGAAGAAGAAAATAAAAAAAGAAAAGAAAATCTTTAAGTTTCTCGATACGCGTCGTTGCATGCACGTTGCATCGTCGGTTGCTACTGTTACTTCTGCAACAGCAGCAGCATAAGGGTAATAGACGTGAACAGCTGGTGCTTTTACCGGAATCGCCAACGCCAAGCAGTCTGGCTAGCATGAACGTGGTCCAGAGAGGCTTCATGGTATCCGGTGCACGTGCACGATACGTTTATCCATTCGTCCACTCTTCCCTGTTATGTCCCTTCTTCATTCGCATAGTAATACTTGTAAACGTCGAATGTATGTATATATATACATACACGTACAATTTTATATTTATAGTCGTACGAAAAAGGAAAGGAGATGAACGACGAGATGAAACGTATCTCGATTCCCCGAGGATAGGAAACGGGAACGTCGTTTACACCGGAGATGATGCTGTGGTCCAACTCGCGAGATTGCTCGAGAAAAATAAAGAACATACTACGTATCGTGTAGATGTTTCATGCATACGTGTTAGAATAAAAGGAGAAGATGAATGAACAACTCTTTGCGGATGAAAGGAAATTCATAAAGGGAGAAAAGAAAATGCCAGAGAAATATGAAGAAGGGGAAGATAAAAAAAAAAAGAAATAAAGTATTTTAATGGAAGATCGAAGCTCATTCGAGATCTTTCTTTCGAGATCTTTCTTTCGAGATCTTTCTCTCTTCTCGATAAAAAAACTCCTCGTACTTGTGGACGTATTGAAAAGATTGAACATTTTTTTTCCCCCTATCCTCCCGAGAATGGATGATCATTTTTCTCTTTCAGAGTGGAACATTGAGATGAGAACTCTTCTTGATCGATCTTCATCAATTCTCTATCTCTCTCTCTCTTATTTTCCTTATCAATCTTATCAAAATTTTTCATTTTAACGCCAATTGAAATGATATTGAAAAATTAGTATACCAAACCAACTATTATAAGTAAGGGATATCGAACCAACCTCTCGTGGACCTTCTTTTGTCGATCTTTGTCCTTCTTTTTTCGTTTCTGTTTCAATGCCGGATCGTATTCTCCCTTCATTTGAAATTTAGCTCTTTGGACTGACAAAGTTTTCCCTCTTATCTTCCAGCCATCGAGAATTTTCAATGCTAAGTCGACAGATTCCACCTGGACATAAAACAATTCGATTGTTAAATGAAAATATTATTTATATAAACAAACGAATTAAAAAAAATTCAATTCATTGCATAATAATAATAATAATAATAATAATAATAATATCCTTTTATCTTTTGATTAGAAATTAGTATCAATATGATATTTGCTTGCATTTCCGGCAATTTCAGTAGCATCGATTAATATCAAATACAAATCACGTCGTTCGGAAACAACCTGCCAACGGCAACGTTAATTAATTCGTCCATGAACGGTCATGAAGCAATTTAAAAGAATCGAACGTGACGTATCTCAAACCAATACCTATATGTTTTTTGCATGAACGAATGCCGATAATTATTATCATACGTTATAAAAAATGCCCCAGGCACATGCAACAGCCTGGATTCCCTATTTATTGTGCTGGAATAATGGCCACCGTCCATTCTCATTGTGAATGGACATCGCACATAGAAATACGCCGATAAATTCATTACAGATACTTACGTACGATCAATTCTTTTTCTTTCTCTTTCTCTTTTTCATTCATTTTATTTTTCTTTTCTTTTTAATTCTTTAATGAAACGTCGGTTTCATTAAAGTAGATATACGTGAAAAACTATCTCAATAATCCGTAACATCCCACTCCAATAAATTGAGTTTTTTTCTTGAGAAATCCAATAATTAAAGGATCTAAACTATCCTGCATAATTAAATCGTATGCTTTTGAAAAATATTCTCAAAGTATTACTAATTCAAAAAGATTTATATTTTTATCATACACACACACATAAAATCAATCAAAAGTACGTTACATGGTTTAAAAGATTTTTTAATAACTTTGACGAAGAGAAATAGGTTGACTAAATTGAATATAATAATTATTTCCGCGCAGTAATTAAAATTTGTGACTGATAAAAAAAAAAGAAGAAAAAAAAAACCAAAAAAGAAAGATGAAAAAAATGTATTTTACAAATTAATACACGGAGTCTTTTACTCTTTAATGATAGGAAGATTAATTTTAAAAATTAATACCATGCCATTTGCAGATTTATTATAAAATATCCAGTCGACATCATATTCTTTTGGAAATGATTAAATTCGTCTCAATAAAAATATAAAATTATTGGCAACTATGACAGAACTCAGGCAAGCTTAATTCTCCGAACACTAAACCGATCGTAACAAATACGAGCGAATATAGTTCGCAAGTGTCTGAAAATAGTTTTAGACGACGACGACGACGACGTCCAACGAAAACTTTCGTCAGTTTTATTTTCAAAATTATCGTGCAATGTGTCGCCGAGAATCGTTTCTAATGGTGACGTCATGTTCATAGTATTACGTTAAGAACGATCGAGCAAGCCGATACAATCATGATCGTTCTTGAATAAATTACGATGAAATGTTAACGACGGAGTCTTGAGAGTGCTTTTACGAACGCAGGAGCTATCGATCGATCAATCGATCGATCAGTATGAACTCCATCTTTGGAAAAGTAACTTCTCTTCCAAGTAAAAACAAAAAAAAAGGAATAGCTACATCTTCAAATGAGAACGATGGTTAGTTACAGATAACTGATAAGCATAGATGCAGCATGCATCAATCCTGTTTTACAGCATTCGACGATGTAATATTTATTACGTCAATTCATCCCCGTTGTTCATTTAATTTCCAATATTGCTATTTGTTCTTTGCTAAGATAAAAACAAGACTCTTGATTCTTAAAAGAAGAAGAAATGATTAAAATGACACGAGAAATATTTCAAACGATACTTACACATATTTAGATGAAAAATTGATTAATAATGCTGTGATATATAAAATAATTGTATAAGATTTATCTGTAATTGATAAATTACTTTGGAACACAAGATCGTCATTTATTTTAACTTACTTGCTTGGCCTTTGTGTTAACGTTAATATATCACTCTACCATTCACAATGTGAGAACCAGCGACGCAGTGACTTTAACTCTTTGACGACAAAGTTTCAAATAACGGCAAAACCTAACTTCCAAAATGTTATAAAACTAAGAACGATGCATGTACTTATATGTATAATATACACGTGTATATGTACCCTTTCCTACCGCAAACTCGGCTAAAATATGACGTAATTGTACGTTCGTACTACTCAAAGGTTAAATTTGAGTAGGGAGAGATAGTAAAGAGAAAACGCGAGTAGCAGAGGAAGCACCCCTTTTTTTATCCTTTTTTCTTTTTTTGCTACTTTTATTTTTTTCCTTTTTTTTTTCCCCAGAGAGTGCTGTTAAGAGATATAGACGAATGAAGAAATTCTTAAGCGAGCTTTTTGAAAAACTGCAAAACGAGTGAGAAAAGAAAAGAGAGTAATCAAAGAGAATGGGAACTCGAAGTAACGAGACGTTTAAGCCACCACCTGTTTCTTTCTCTTTCCTTCTTTCTTATCTCATATTCCGTACTTGTCTCGCTTTCTCGCTTTCTCTCTCTCTCTCTTTTTCTCTCTTAAAACGGGTAAAACGTTGTTTGGTGTTTAGCCTCGAGACTTGCAGCCAGCATAAGCGTATCTTTTCTTCGTCTTTAAGTTCCTTTTGCATTACTTGATAAAAGGAAAAAGAGAAAGGGAAAAAAGAAAGAAATAACCGCAATAAATTAAAAGGCAAACGAAAATGCAAGAGTGTCTTTGTGCATTAAAACGTGACGTTCGTTTTAACGAACACCTTAGAAAAACAAACGTGAAGAAAGAGTCCGAACTATTTGAATCTAATGAATATTCGTGTGGTCTACCAACGAGTTAGCCGAATAGTGGGAATTTTAAATTCGTTGGAATATAAACTTCGATAAAATGGGAGAAAGAAAGAACTGAATTTTGTTGTTGTTTTCTTCTCTCTTCTTCTTCTTCTTTTTTGTTATCTCCATTTCGAATGCTATCCGGCTGTAAAATTATGCGAAATTGACAAAAGCCCATAGGCAAGCTTATATATATAATAGTAAAAAACTTTGATTGAGAAAAATAAAGGAATGAACGAACGAATGAACGAACGAATGAACGAACGAACGAACCAACGAACGAACCAACGAACAAACCAACGACGCTTCTCCCTCGGCATTTTTTTTTAGATTTTTCAGATGCTTTCAGATTTCTCTGTATAATGCAATTCTTCATTCAGATGCGCGTGTACCGAGCGTAATAATATGTAAACGAGGGATACGGAATATGCCTCGGCACGTACGTACTACATCTTCCCAAGTAACATCCAAGTGCGTTAGTATGCGTGTATATGAACGATGACGTAATACCATAAAGAGACAAGTCCCTTGTAGCGATGACCTACAAAACACTTTTTCCAAGTACACGCTATAACGTCAAAACGTTGAAAATCGTGGAAGAGAAATAATCAAAAGAATAGTACATTTGCAAACAATATCTAGGAGTTACCCTATTATTTCTGACTTATAAGTCTTTTTCAGAGAAATATTTCCATTCCTATCTGTAAAAGTTATCTTTTACTTCCAGCTTTTTAAACGAAATCATTAACTATACTTCGTAACTAAATACTCTGTACAAAAAGAAAAAAAAATCTAACCTAAATGATATTCTATTTAATTATATACAGTTTTAGTTCATTACTAAAGAATGTTTGCACATTCATTCCTCAATCGTTACTGAGTGATTCAATCAGTCAATTAGTAACTGATCGAGTATAATCTCTCTCTCCTTTAATATATAGAAAGCAAATGGAATGGTAGTAGCCAGTCAGTCTGCGAACAATGATTAGATACACGAGCCGCACAATTAGGTAACCAAATGGAATATGTATCAGTTTGAAAAATAAAACAGTAAGCTATCCGTTAGTTATTTAATTTATACGATTGCATATTCAATAACGTACGTTGCATTTGTAGAAACACCCCCTTCAGAATGAAGTAAAGAGAGAAAGAAAGAGAGAGAGAGAGAGACAATATAATGATCCGCGAAATGGAAAAGTTGCTCATTCGATGTATAGTTTTTTTTCTTCGTTCTTATATAATATATATAAATATTAAATCTCTCCTTTTAATTTATACAATAACAAGATAATCAAAACAATTAACGAAAGGATGGAAGTTAATCTTTGCGAAACAACTTTAAAAGTCAACCACTTTGAAAAAGTCAAATGATCGAACGATGATTCACGATGATAAATTCGACGACACGTGTTATTCTCATGGATAATATTTGATTATAATGACAACGACGAGAAATGATTATATAGAATAAACGATATTTGTTTTTTCTTCATCTTTTTCATCTTAAAATTGTCATGACTCTCGAAGAACGTTGAATTAAATCCGTTTCGAATCCTACCCACAAGAGTTTAGACTCTTACACCCACGCGTGTCGGTACTTACGAAGATATATATCGGTAAGCGTGTCTGACGGATAAAAGTTCGAACGTTTCTCTCTTTCTCTCTCTCTCTCTCTCGTCTGAATGAACCCACGCGAGACTAAAGAGAGTCTCGAGGTCTTTCCTTTTTCCATCACCTTCCCCCTCCTCCCTCCTTCCTAACCCCACTATCAGTCGACTCTTCCTTCTTTCCCCTCGATGGGTGCAGAGAAGCGATTCGCCGTTTTGTTTCCTCCCTTTATTTCCTTTCGTTTTCATCATTTTTAAACGAAACATAAAGGGTTTCTCTTCTTTCTAGTCCTTCTCTTATTTTCTTAACTCTTTTCTTTTGCGTCTGACACATCGCCCGTTAACGCGCCCACGTTCTATCCGATGCTATTATTTTCTGTCTCCAGAAATAATCCTACGTTCTTAGAAATAATCCGGAGAAAAGGGCCGAGAGAGACCTATTCCATCAACCTTATTTCTTATTCTTCTTCTTATCCTATCGCGATGATCCATGGGTATAAAAAGACGATTAAAATTTAACGACGATTCTTTGTTTGTTTGTTTGTTTATGTTTTACGATTATTCTTTCGAATGAAATCATTCATAACGTGAGTTCATTTATGTATTTTTAAATCACATCTTATCCGTTCAGAAGTACTTGTTATTTTTCCAATGATAAAAATCTTACTAATTCGAATAAGAAACAATTAAATTTGATTATCAAGATCGCGATAATATTTTAATTGACGATAATTATATAATTATCTTTACAAAAATATACTTAATTGAATTAAACACGTTCTATTTAAGATTTTTGTTATATATATATAGAAAATGTAAATAAAAAATGATGCAATATTTTTTAATACGTGATACGATAATAACATAACGCGTGAATCTCTTCGTCGGTATGCTACGTGGTGGTGGTGGTGGTAGTAGTGGTGCTACACGGCTGATAGATAGCGTCATAAATAATTTTATGATTCTATGCTGGTGCGGCCGCCGGGGTTGACAGTGAAATTACTTCCATCCGCAGTGTTTAAAATAATACTGCGACGATTGCAAAATAAGATCCTCTTTAAAAAAGAAAAAAGAAACGAACTCGATTAATAATAAAAAATAAAACCAACGGTTTCTTAATTATTCTTATTACGGTTTTAATCAAGCACGCGTAATTTTATCCAATTTTTAAACTTTTTTATACTATACGTTGTACAAGAATTTACGGAATAATGTGAGAGTTTCCAACATGTAAAGTTAACTTTATGTGATACCTGACTGATGAAATTCGTCTACCAAATTACTTGAATGCGTAGGCACTTGTATGTACATGTGTATCTATGTGTATGTGTAAGAAAGTTAAACAATAGGTGATTTCAGATATATTGTTTTAACGATATATATATTATATATAGAGATCATCAGATTTATTCTACTCTCTATACAAAGAACCTCTCAATAATTATAAAAATATTCTCCCCATAATTTATCCAAATGATGAGCGGACGATCAATTACGAAGCACCAACCAGTTAACCTAAAAACGTCATGCCTTTTAAACGGTACTACGAGATCAAGCGCGTTTGTTATACTCTTTTCTTCTTTTTTCCAGCAACTATGCATGGGAATACGTTAATTGGCATTATTAATGATCCTAAAAGTATCATCGAAACTATTTCTATCAAACTAAAATCAACTGACAATTAAGCCCATAATTATGAAATTAGTTTAATTGTAAGTCAAAATTTAAAAAAAAAAATGAGTTTATCAGTTATTTCAACCTACATTATTTTAAACTAAATTAATTTAATGCAATCTTTACGATATTGTCAAAAATGAACCATTAGATAGTGGTTGTAGTTTCAACATTATATGCAATTCATTAAATATCTCGAAACAAGAAATATATGACTCAGACCACTTTCATAATTATGGGCACGATTAGTATAAAAAAAAAAAAAAAATAATAATAATACGAAAGAAAAGAAAAGAAAGAAACAAGAAATCATATATAATCTAGAACGAGGAGCAAGTGTTAATTAACACTGCTCTTAATTGGCTATAATGATAAGATAATTTTAGGAAATCAGAGTTAGTCCTGTGCCTAGCTTTCTATCTCTCAATTACGAATCACTGTGTCCACTTTATCCCCTGGAATATCGGTTTGTCAACGTAATCCAGCTTTGTTCCAGAAACATGTGACATTTCTCCCACTCCGTATCAATCTACCCTCGTTCCCTTTCTCATTCTCTCTGCTCATTGGCAAATCTATTTGCAAATCCAATCGTACAAATTATTCGTCCGTGGCTACGAAGAGCTGTTGGGGGGAAGGGAGGGAGAGAGGAGAGCGAGGAAGAACATCATCGTTGCGATATTTCCCTCGAAATTAATCAGACTATTTCGATAACCGTATCCCCATTTCTCCTCCTCTTCACTCCCCACACACATACACACACCGTACGATACAGTTTTCATACGAAAATTGATTCAATTAATAAATTGAACCGACCAAAAAGATAAAAAAAAAAAATAGATAAAAAAAAGTAAAAGTATAAAAATAAAAAAGGAAATTATCGATCGCTATCGGGTCGCGAACGAAATGTTATTTTCGATTAAAGCGACACGGGTTATAAATCGAGGAGACGCGATATTTCTGGATTTATTGAGATATTTTTCAAGTTAAAAGTTGACCGAGCAACGAAACAACATTTATAGGTTAACGATCGAACAGAGCAGATGCTGTTACGAATAACCAATTCGCTATTTCTATTTTCTTATTATAAACATCGAAATCTTCGTTGATTTCTCGAACGTAACGAGTAATAAAATTCTTTGATACGGATCCCAATCTATAAACGTGATATTGCTTTCACGAACACGTTCTTATAGTTTTTTTTTTCTAAAATATAAAAAGGTAGAAAGCAAAAAAAAATAACTTAAGTATATCTTGAAATAATCCGTTAAAGAGAGAGAAAAGAAAGAAAAAAAAAGAGAGAAAGAGAAAGAGAGAGCAAGAATCGAATGTACGCGAAGGTGGAAAACCAGTCTACTGATTAAGACGTAACTATACGTCAACGTCAAACTACTTTCCTAACTCGATTCCGCAGTGGATCGTCGTTTTCAGTATTTTCAGTTTGCTCGACTAGATCCCGCAATACAAGTTGGACCACCCAGGGAATCTCCCGGTGGTCATTCGCCGGCAGCCGTTCGAGAGATCTCTCAGCAATTACCTAGCTACGCCTAGAAGCACACATTAAACCGTATCACCGTCCAACAAACCATACACACCGCCGTGTGGTGTAATAGAGTACCATGATCGCCGTGTAATGCTATAATCAGAATTAAATCCACCTAACCTCGACCGGTGTCACAATTCATTTACTCACTTTAAATGACCACGACAAGGACGTTTTCCCAGTAACGTAATATTCGATACCATTTACAATATCTATGAAACAATCTCAAATCTTATTAATCATTTATTTCATAATTAAGAAACTTTTCAATTAGTATCAACAATCTTTTGTCGTAACATTAACGATATTTAAACCAGCTTCTCAAATGAAGAAAAGATTCGCGTTTTAGGATACATAATAGTACATTCAATGTATTTATAATTAAAATGATTTATTTTAAAGTGTTCACAATTCATATTAAATTGGAACTACTTGGGGAAAGGATGAAGAGAAGGAAAGAGGGGAGAAAGAGGACACGATAAGACCCATACCGATCCTTTCACCGTTTGCATATTTCCCGCTAGGTAAACACATCTAACCAAAGTTTACCACCGTCTTTCACGCGCACACTCCGTGACTTTAAATTTGTCGCAGAGACCGTAAATTATTACCTCTAAGTTTACTGACCTTCGCGAATACCGCAGTCATCGATGATGACGTTGAATGTTTAGCCAAAAGAAAGACCTCTCTATTGCCAAAGGCGACTTTACCCCCTCCTCTCTTCCACCCCCACACTCTAGAATTCCTCTTCTTTCTCTCTTCTAGGTTACACAAAAGACTCTTATTAAAATTCTATCGAGAAAACGTAAGCTACAGTTCTCGTTACTCACTGACGGCCTCATTCATTAAAGCTCAAGATCCCAGTACGCTTTGTATACGATAATGAATTTGAAGGAAGTTAAAAGAAAAAAAGTGAAAAAAGAAAAAGGAAAGAAGAAGGATTGCTTGATTATTCAATCAAGTGTAAAATGCTATAGAGAAAACTAAACGCGTTAAATTTTCAACACAATGTCATAATTATAAATTTTACTGATAAGAAAGAAGGAAAATTTTCTACGTAAAGGGTATATACACAATACGTTTGATCAAACGCACACGTTTATTCTAACCTTTCTTCAGCAGTTATGCGAGACTTCACTACAGGTTAGTTCGATAAGAGTTGAAAAAGCTTATGTTAGAGGAATCCTACATTCTTCAAGCTGACTCCGAGTACTGGACGTCGGACAACTCGCCATATACGCTAATACGCGTTTTCCTAATACGTTTGCTACGGAAGAGTTAAAAAAGGTTTGCACGTTACTTCACTACCTACTTTACTGTCCAAGGTTGGTTGATCAGGATTACTCAAGTTCAATGACAGTATATTTGTTTTCGTAGAAAAGGAAACATTATTTTCCTTTTTACGATGGCAACGATGAGTTATTTGTATTTTTTTTTTTTAAATGAAGATAACTTTTGGACATTATTTTTAATTCATTTGTATACTAAAGTATGTCAATTAATTCTACACAACCATAATTATTGGATTCATTTAGGAGAGAGAGAGAGAGAGAGAGAGAGAAAGAGAGTAACATCATTGATCATCGTTAACTCGAGTTGATTCGCGTAATCTTGTCCGTTTTGAGTTAACGGGATGAAATGAATAGTGACATCTCCCTCTTCCCTGCCTATCCTTACTCCTTTCGTGACAACTATAGTTAGCGAATGCCCATCATCATTATCAACTCTTGGCGCCTGCCCAAATTTCTCAGCAAACGTGCATTAGACACGGGTCGAACTCAACGAAATGTAACAAGGTGAGTCATTTGACTCGGTATATGAAACCATCGGTGTGTTTATTAAAGCAATAAAATATTGAATAAATAGAAAAGTGAGAGAAGAAATTATGAAAAAGAAAAAAGAAGGTTTTTTTGAGTTTCTGTTAAAGAAATGGCTTTCGAGTACTAGTTAACTCTACTACCGTCAAGACAAATATTTATACAGTTAAACGCGAGTTTGAGTCTTTTGTGAATTTATAATTGTTACGTTGTTTGAGGTTAAAGGAAGAAAAAAATTTGTGTTGAATAAATATTAGCCCCTGTAATTATTTATTTTATTTCTTCGAGCAAATATAAAACTGCTATTTTATTCTGGAAATGAATCAACCAGAAATGAAATATCATATTATTTCATTTCACATTATTAATAATATTATATTTGTTTAAACTGCGAGTGTGTATGTGTGTGTGTATGTGTGTGTGTATGTGTGTTACTCGAAGATATTTGTAATTATATTCACGCAGAATATTTTCTCGTGAACTGTTCGAATGACCTCGTAAAAAAAACTCGAGGCCCACGGCTACCAGTTTTTCATCGATTAGAACTTTTTTCTTTTTTTTTTTCTTTTTTTAAAAAGAGAAAGACACGACGATGAATTTCATTTTCATTGAACGTTCGAACAACATTCTTTCCGAGAAACGATTCATTAAACTAAATTCGTACGATTAATTCCAAACGTTGCTCTAACACACACGTTATCCAGAAATTTTTCGTTCCCCTTTCGCAAAACTATACGTGTCAACGATCTAATCTCCTCGCTTTTTCGCAAAATACCAATTCGCACGCTACCACTATTACTACTCTCTCGTGATTTGACTAACGATTCTTTATTGCAAATCGAGCAACGTTTTCCACGATACACGTACGATATCTATGATCAGAAAATGAGAAAAATTTCAAATAGTAAAAATCTAAAATAGTAGCAATTTCAAAAAAATTATGAAATGAATAAAAAAAATAAATAGAGAAAATAATGATAATATACTAAAGATTAACGAAACTGATAACTCGGGTAACTCGAGATCGTTATTATTAATCACATTCGCTGCGAATCCAATCGACCTTCCATGCAATTACAGAATCGCTGCAGGTGCTCTGAGTACTCAAGGGGGGGTTAAAGAGGCACGAACAAAATGAACAAAATGATGTTAAATATATGCCGCTAAGTGCTCGAGAGCCGCGAGCAATTCGAACGTTCTTATGAGAGAGAAAATGGTGAACATGTTGCATTCGAAACAGGTCGTAGCCAACAACCATCAACTAATTTCACGCAAGCTACCGAGAAATTTCTCATATTTGGATACTACAATATAATACACAATACGATACGATACGACCTATTAAAACGATACCCATTTTCATTTAACAATAGCCTGTGTCTTTGACACTGATGAATCAATATAATACATATACTTATTATTACCTCAAGGCTACGTTTAAATCGAGGAAATCAAATGGAACAGATAATGAACGATAGTGGTAAAGCTTTTTAAAAAGTTCTACAAATATTGACAATATACTTTCGAAATATCCTTTCCCCCCTTCTCCATCATGATCCTCCTCGAAACCTAAAACTCGATCGAAAAGTGAAAAGGCTGACGTTTTAACGAGCAAATTGTTCGAACGAGGGAAAGTTCCAGACCGTGTGTGATTTGCTCTTGGTTTAATGGAAAATTACGAGAAACTTCGTTGTAATTCGACGTTAAAATTTAACCAAAAGGAAAAAAAAGAAGAAGAAAGAAAAGAATAAAAATAGTACAAAGTTTTACATCGGAGAGAACAAAATGAAATAAAAAAATAAAAAAAAAAAAACAGAAAAGATAATTCTCGTTACAATCACCTATCTTGTTTCAGATCGAATAGGTCACGACACGAGCCACTAATTTACACTGTATAAAATTCTTAACTCGTCGATGAGTCAGCAAAATGCAATAACCATCGTCATCATCATCGTCGTCTTAGTCTGGTGAATGATCTACGAGAAAGCAGACGGGTCAACGTAATCGTATGGAATGAATGCGTCCGATAAGATCGTCGTACGTCCTTCAAATGAGAATGCATTGTCGATGCTGTCGAATCCGTTGGGTCGTTCTGTTTATTTTATCGACCATTCTGCTGTCCTTACGTCACATCAATTCTGCATCGTTTCATAAAACTTATCATAAACTAGACGCTAAAAGTATATTGAATTTAACAAAAACAAAAAAAAACTATAATTTTTTTAACAGGAAACATTATTTTATGCGATCAATGAAATGAAATGTAGAATTAACCGATGCTTAATGTAAAAAATTTAAATAAATATATTAAACTATAATATTGAATTAAATCCCGTATTCAAACACATTAATTTATACAAAGAAAGTTTAAGGCGAACGAAAATACAACTAAAGCTTATCTCGTAAAAGCTTCAGGTTTTGTGCTATTTCATTTTAGCAAACACTTATCTCTGACTAACAAACTAAGCAAAACAATAAATCACATTACCACGCGACGACAACAATCAATAATAAAATATAATTGTCTTAAGATAATATTTTCTTCGTATACTAACGTATATAATTTTTGTCTTATATTTAATTCCTCATTTTTTTTTTTTCATTTATATTATATATAATAATAATAATACTTCAAACGTAAAATCTTCCTTGAACTTTCCGAAAGCTGACGTGTCGAAGGAAAGGTAAAAAACAAAAAAAATTAGTCTTAGAAAACGTACATTTAACCCCGCCTCTTTAACTCTCATGCGAAATTATACGTTTTCCGTGGTTACGTCTAATTATACTTCGGAACAACGAACAACGGACGTTACATTATCACCGAGGAGTGTCTTAAAAGTATACTTCGAAGTTGTAATTAAAATTCCGTTTTGAAATGATACGAATAAGAAAGGCAAAAAAAAATAATAATAAAGACAAATAGATAAATAACGAATGCAATAATGCAAATAATAAAAAATACAATAATAGGTATTATTTTCGATGATTATTGCGAAATATCTAAATGATATATTTATTATCGATATGAAACATCTTCGATATTAAGTGATCGAAAGATGCGGCATCGTAATAGTGGTTTATCCAATATCTATTACAGTTGAGCTGTTCGAATCAAGTGCTTTATTACAACATCATGCTAGGTCACGTGCGTCAGTAGAGTGAAACATCTCATATCAAGTTAGCTCGAGTGAGCTACATCTAGCTTAATCGTTACACTCAAGAAATGTATTTTGAGAATGATAGCTTTCTTCTTTTTAATCTGACGATTATTTTCGATATAACATTCGACATAAGATCAAATTCGTTTAAAATTATAATCGTTATTTTATAAATTATCAAACAATCAAATATCGAATTACAATTATTTTGATAAACTGCAAAGTAAACATTATATATTATTCAGTGTTCGTGATCCTTATTTAAATTCCCACTTGGATACTTTCCAAGAACGAAAGATTTCAAATTTGCATAGATGCAACCACTCAAAAGGGTAGGCCCGTATACCGATAATCCTAACATCTTCAAAATTCTACGACTATTATTCGCCAAGAGACGATTATACCGATGTATGCAATAGAAAGTCGTATAAATTATTGAATAGCCAGTTCCAGTTCTACCTGAACGGGTAACGAACCAACCGGGTCGTTTCAAACGCACGGTGACCACCACTTCCTTTCGTGGAAAATCTTCTTCAAGGGACGACATCGAGATGAAAGAGAACGACTCCTATCTCCAACTTCTTAACCCGATGATTAATTATTATTTTAAATAAATATAAGGAGATTTATTCTATTCTAACAAACGCAACAAGTTGTTTAACTAAAGTTTGCTCATTTTAAATGCACATTTGTAATTGCAAATGTATAATAAATAAATATGAAATAATATATATCATTTTAAATGTATAATAAATAATTATTAAATAATCTTATGTTACATATTATTTCATTTCACCTAAATATTATTATTATTAATATTATTATTATTTTCATTGTAAAGTGAACGAAAGAGATGAGTAAACTATGAAAATGATATACAATGCAAATAAAGTATAAGCAGTATGACAAAATGTTACGAGGAGTGACAAATTCTGAGAATGGATATATACGAAGAATTATGATCGGAGGGAGAAGAATGTAAGGATTGTGGGTGTGGATGTGAACGATACAAGAAACATATTATTAGTGAGTTTAAAAATGTAGATACATTTCTACTTCCGACCTAACGGTGTACACTACTTTGAAATATACATTTTAATCTGACATGTACAACTTAAAATATTATCCTCTTATACTTTCGTAATAATATATCATAATTGAAAATCCACATAAACGAACATTTTAAGTACCTCATACTGGTGTTCGATTTTCGGCAGTTTAACAATCCAAATAAGGATAATAAATGAACAGTGTTGTTAAGTGAAACCACGAATTGAAATCGGCGAAGATTAATTGCAGTTGCAAAATTTAACGATTCGAACCAATCGCAATGGTTTTAAAGGAAATATAAAGAAAAAGAAATAACTGGAGAAAGAAAAAGAAAGGTGCCGCCAAAAGAGTTTGTAATGCGGTATACGATCGGCAACAACATTACATCTGGACAAGCTGTTTGGCAGACGGCCACGAGAAGAGAAAACTCGCGTGTTCGAGAAATGACTCAAGGAAGAAATATTTCGACTATATAATTTTGTGTACTGAACTTTTTTCGATGACATTGTCTAAAAAAAAAAAGAAAATCCATAATCTTCTTTAACTTAAATCAACAAATATCGTTGATTTTTATTCAATATTTTATCGAACGATGGAAAATGAAACGAGTTATTGAATAACACGTTGATCAATTTTAACGAATTCGAGAGAAGTTATTTAACTTGCGTCGTGTTCGTTTAAAAAATTTTTAAGAAAAAAAAAAAGAAAAGAAAAGAAAGATACACTTACGAAACTTTGCCATTATCGAACCAACAACGGCATTTCTTTCCTTTATTCCCCCCATTATATATTTTTTTTAAAAGGTAGTAGTATTCTCCGTGAACCGATAAGTATTTTAACTGAAGGTTTCTCGACGTCGGACAGAACCGACAAGGCAGTTTCCCAAAGCTTCGTGCTTTTCGAACGTTTAAAAATGCATCGAACCACAAAAGAATTGAGTCGGATTTCTAAAGCTGCAGGAGAAACGTTTAAAAAGTAAAATCCCTCTCTCTCTTTTATTGTTTTTCTTATTGGACAACGTTGCAAGCGTATTAAATTCCGTAGAACGATATTTTTAAAAAAAGATTCTCCCGTTCCTTCCATTCTATTTACTATTCACGGGTGTTGGCACAAACTCCTCCGAATTAAATAACGGATACATAGTTCCGAAAAATAAAACGTGACCTTTTATCTTGTTATCAAGTATGGCATATCAATTACGTTTTACTTCTTAAAATAACGTTGAGAGAACTTTGAAAAAGATAAAAAAAATATATATATTCTGATTCATCAATATAATAAAATTTAATTAAAATTGGTAGAACGTTGCCTTTGAAACGTTCGAACGTTGTTTTCGATTCGAATAACGTTCGTTCCCCCTTGTTTCTCATACGGAATCGCTACGGGCTGATTCATTGGACAAAAATATATAATCACGTATATTCTATCATCGGGGTTATTTCTTTTTTTTCAGGGTTTTTATCTTTTCTTCGGAGAATAAGAACGTAATAACAAGTTAGTCTATCCTACAATAAAAATTATTATTTATGATGGATGGGGCTAATTAAATAATTACGAGAACGATTTAATTAGAGTTCTTAAAGCGTATCGGTCTATGACAAATTAGAAATAAATATCTGTATAAATAACCTTTACTGTTAAACCGGAACGAAGAAACTACCGATCCAAGTTATAAATATTAATAGGCGCATATACGACTTCCTTGAAACATGTTTTATCGATAATCGAAATACCCAGAGACATGGGAATATCTCTGCGCTATACAAACACTAAAAGAAGAAATTACGATTGTCATGGATTTTTTAGTTGGAAAAAAAAATAGTACAAATAAAAATAAAAGTTACGACAATGAAATTAAACTAAGTACACCATTAATCAATAAATCAAACAATTTAATATCACATTTATCTATATTCTGATAAGATAAATGATTTATTCCAACTTTACTGTACTCCAACTATTTTACAAATCTCAAGGAAAAAAATCGAACTAGGAAATTCATTTGTTCGTTACTACGATAAAACTCAAAATGAAATTCGCCTTTGCTTTTTTCACAATCTCCGAGGTTTACTTTACTTTTCGCTTTATGGAACCGGTTTCAGTATAAGTGCGCGGAACCATCGTAAGGTCAAGATGCAACCGAGAAACTCGCTCCAAATGAAGAACCTATGTTTGAATTTTTTTTTTTTTTTGCGAACGAATTTCCACGAACATGCATAAAAGTAATTGTAAAAACTTGTCGGTCATCAAACAGAATATTATTATTATCATCATTACACTTTATCGGATCATTTAATATGAAATTGAAAAAACCTGTTTAAGAGGAAATAAGTATGTGTATAAAAAAATTAAAAAGAAAAAACAAATATAGAAAAAAAAATAACCACGGAAGATGAAATAACGAACGAGAAGCTAATTTCTATTCAAATTTTTTAATAATTATTCATCGGATAACATGCCAAAAAATACCAATGACGAAGTTTTTAATCAACTAGCGTTAATATCGACATGATAGCTCATCATCGTGCAGCGATGCGAGAAAGCATCGAAATTATTCAACAATAATAGCTCGATTCGTATTTCGATGTAGGCGTGTTGTGTATGTATGTATGTGTATGTGTATATGTATGCGTGAACGAGGAGCTAAAGAGCATAATTACTCGCATCGACGATTCCTTGCTGTCTGATACACATTCTGTCTTTCTCGTTCATTCTTTTAACTTTCTAACTCACTCACTTTCTCTCTCTCTCTCTCTCTCTTCCCTCTTCTATTATTTTATTTTATTTTGTTCGTTTTTGTTCTCCTTTCCGACAATAGCTTTATTAAAGCTTAATGGAACGAACTGAATTTCCATGGTCGACATTGGATCGCATTATTCAAGCTTTTGAGTTGGCCGTTACCGCTGCGTTCTGTGAAATTCAACGAGATTTAATATACTTTAAACGTGCTGTACGTGATGGAATCACCGAGCGTTATAAATTTTTTGATGCGAAATACCGCGATGAGAGAGAAGAAGGAAAGAGAAAAAAAGATACAACCTAAAAAGAGAAAGAATCTAACCAACAGAAGGATGTAACTCGTTTAAGTCGAGTTCTTAAAATTTATTATTACGTTTTTTTGTTGAGTAAAGTAGTAAACTGTTTTATTTTGTTTAAAAAGAAACATTCTAAATCTTATTAATAATGTATAAAAAAACATTTGATTTGTTCACCTTTTATCGAGTACTAAAGTTAATGATACAAAAATTCTCTCTTAATCTATTATAAATATACATGAAATTAATTTTACACGTCTACACATTAATATATTAAATGATTTTATACGTAGAAAATATATTATTTTTCGCTTCAATGCTTCTTTACTACTTTTCCTCGAATGATGGAAGCAACAAAAGCAACAGGGAGTCGACGAACCCGTTGTTAAGGTTTTAACCCAGAATCCCAAATGGTTATGCGACAGTTATCGCCACGTAAGCCACAGTGCATGCATGGCTTTAAAAGTATTGACTCTAGAGGTAGGGTATGAAAATAATAAAAAAAAAATATATAAAATATAAAATATAAAATATTACGAGAAATTGTAGAAAAAAGTATCAAGAAAAAAAAAAAAAGAGGATTAAAATAATAATCGTTTTCTTTTTTTCAATGCACGCTCTATTTTGTATTCATATTCTTTTTTTATTCGTCCTCCCTTCGAAAGATAATTTCATTTCGTAAATTAATTTTCCCTTCGTTTTATGATAAAAATTTAATCGGTCGAGAATGACAAAAACGAGGAAAATTAATTTGCGTAAAGCGAAAACAACGTAATTTTAATAGATCGCGAATTTACGGGAGGAATTTTAATGATAGAGATGATTATACCACTGATTCTAGGCCATTGACGTCGTTTTTCCTATTTTTCGATGATATCCGGTTAACCGCGTTAAACGTAACGAACAGCTCGTACAAGATTCTATTATCCCCACCATTACCTGTTCTCTTCATTCTTTTGCTACCGTGCACTCTCGACTTATTACGCGAGATTTAATATGACATCGGTAACCAGTTCAAAACTGTAACGAGAAAATATTTCACGATGTTACGAAATAAATAAGAAATAATAAAGATAAAGAAATTAAAGAAAGAAAGAAAAAATAATAAAAAAATTATAAATAAATAATTTCCAACCGATTAAACGAAACGGAACAGTACGATTCGCGTTACGCAATGACGATACTTTATTTTTCATATGATTTAACGAATAATACACCTGACCTGATTTTAGAAAAGAAAAAAAAAATGAAAAATCTTGCTAAACAATTTTTTAACGAGAGAGAAAAAAAATAAAAAAAATAAAAAATAGAGAACGAACTGAACCTTGCCAAGATAAAACTAAATAACTCGGAATGCGTATTTTGGAGGAATCGAAGCGTAACCAAAAGCTCATCGGTCTCATCGGCAAAATCGATTTGTCGTTGGCCGAACTCGTGAACTTAAGCTTCTCGAGATAAACCTACTTCAAAAATATCGTCACGCCACAGAAGCTCGTGGGACAAGCGTTTCCGTTTAATGGCCTCACGCCAATTCCATTTATCACTGGCTATCTATCGGATACATCAGTCGTATATGAACTGATCGAAAAGCCGCGAGTTTTCGATTTAAACTCCAACCGGTCAAAATCAATCGAAATGTTCTTTTTTTTTTTGCATTTAGAGAGAAAAGTATCCGCCATTCCGATGGTATGTTGCTACATCCAAATATAAATGCAATTAGTCACGATTCATTTGTAATTTGATAGTTAACGATATTAATTATTTCGAGATGTAGGTGTGTATAGATATAAAAGTCAATGTTTGTATGTATATTTTTATGTTATTTATGTCTCTTCGTAAATTATTCATCCGATTGCAATGAAATTCTAGTGAAATATTATGCTTATTTAATGTGCTTATTTAAGATATCACCTTCTTAGATTCGGCAACGAATCAAGACATGTTTATAAAAAAATACTTAAGTGTTTTAAAAGATAAATAAAAGAAGAGAACAGTGACATTTGCCAAAATGTAGTTGATTGTGTATCATTATGAAATAAATCTGACACGAGATCATATTTTAAACCCTTCTCAGTTCTACGGTTGCAATGAAAGTTATTCGTGTAAATTATGAACGCGTACATACATAACGTTACGATTACCTATTAGATTTTTTAATGAAAGTTATTCTTAAAATAAGTTTAACACTAAACATAGCACGCGCAATCAAATGTTATAAAAAAGTAAAAAATTTTGGTTAATTTACTTTAGATGTGCTCTGTCCTTATATCCAATGTTGTATATCCATATCCATAATTGCAGGTATCCATATATGCACTACACACACTCGCTCACATATGCACCTCACTTGCTTAGGAAGAATACACGCACACGCGACGCGAAATAAATTACATACTTGTCTAATATTGTTGTTATTCCTTCCGACACTCGAAGAAGACTAACGATTATTATGAAAAGTAGTTACGAATACATACGAAAGATACCGAACATATCCGAAGGTCAATATTAAATCTAACGACGAAATGATAACGTTCGGTTATTGACACCGGCCGAGGAACGACGGGGAGTAGCGAACGTAAACAAAACATTGAACGCTCAACTAAGCCAGTAGTTAAGGAATGTTTTTCTATGTGTATTTCATATTTAACGAATTTCTTAGAATTCACCGAGAGATATACAAACAGTACCGATGTTGAGGTCATTTGATTTGGACGTACACCTTCGCCTATCTTTCTATACATTTAGTACGTATGAATTATTTTTACTTTTCAAAACTGTACAACTGACCTACTTTTGTATCGCTGACCTATTTTTCTTACCAGTGACCTACTTGTAAACTGCTGTTTTCTATTTCTAATGATTGATTTTTATTTTTATTTCCTAATATTTAAATAATTAATAGGTAGATTTATATATATTCGATTATATTCGATTAAAACTATTAAAAAATAATTGTTTGATGTATCTGAATCCACAAGAGAATCAATGAATCCATGACAAATGCTCCTACTCAAATTCGCGTGGGATTTAACGAGGCGTGAGAGTTACTGCAATCACGTGTCTACTTTCGATAGAAGGAAAGATTATTAATCGATGAAACACTAGTCGATAATTTTATGAATAAAACCCTACGATCTCGCCAGATTTTTATTGTAACTTTTATCGTCCAAGAGTCTAATGTATCTTAACCAAAAAAAAATAATAATAATAATAAAATAACCGAACAAAGAAACGTAACAGTGTCTTTAATTAAGAAGACGCATACGCGAGCTAGCTGCACGGCATGAGTGAGATCGTTTCGTATGAAAAACGAAGAGTCTCTCGTTTAAAACGTCCTTCGAGATGCCAGAAGAAAGGAGGAAATAAAAAGAAGAAGAGAGAGAGAGAGAGAGAGAGAGAGAGAGAGAGAGAGTCACACACAGAAAGAATAGAATTCACGTGAAGGCAATATCTAATGAGACGAACTAATTAAGATACGTCGGTGTGAATACGAGAAATGTATACTCTCTAATTGTAAGTAAAAAATGCATCATTCTTGTTGGCCGTGAATAATAAAATATCATAAAAATAGAAATAATAGTCGTTACGTGAACAAAAGAACAAATTAGAAAATTCAATCTAAATGTTCTTGCGTCGTAATTAAATAAAGAAAATACGTATAATCCTTCTCAACTGATATTAATTATAAAAATCTCAACAAATAAGGATACAAGCGCGAGTAACTATATAACACTGGTGCACCTGGTATCGTAAAATAAAACTCGAAAGCGGAAGGAATCTTAATAAAATATAGGAATAAAAAAGAAAAGAAGAGGAAAGAAAAAAGAAAAGGACTGGAAATAAAATTCTCGCAAACTGGTATTATTCCTTTCGAATAATAAAGAAGAAAAGTAAAAAAAGGGGAGTGAGAGTGAGCTGGGAAAAGAAGAAAAAAAAAACAAGTTTCGTTCTTTTTAATTAACCTTAGCCCAGATCGTGAGATCAATATTTAACGTTTATAATATGAGAATAATAGAATGCGAAGAGTTTTATAAAGTAAGGAAAACGACGCACACATACGTTAAAAGTGGTTTTTCTTAAACGTAGGAATAAAATCAAGGAAGGTCGTTCGTACCATAGATTACGGTTTTACGTATGCCGATAGAATTTCAAGAAAGAAGAAGAACCGGGTATTGGCGAATGTAGACGATGGTGGTACAAGGTATGTAAACGTGAGACGGTGACGGTAAACGGTATCCGAGTTCAAGGATGAGAAAATAACTAAGAGGAGATAACGATATTTGTTCAGTCGTTCACCATTGGTACGCATAAAAGTCGTCTTTGTCGTCGTTTTCGTCGTCGTAGTCGTCCATGGTGTCGTTCGTTGCGATTAAAAAATCTGAGCTCTTTGCATTTTATCTTGAACAATAAAACAAAGACCTATAAGATAAAAATAACGTTTAATATTCGAATCTGTGTACGTGTGATGGCGTTCAGCAAAATGTTACAAGACCCAATTAAAAGAGGAATCAAATTAACCGAGAACTTATCTTATCTCGATCATCAAAGATACATGATACGGTAATTAACGTTACTCCCCAATCAACGATCGATAAAATATTCCTATTTGTTCGTTCCCTCATTAATGAACAATTATATATCGGCAATCAGCGTAACATCCAGAAATAAAGGCCATAATTATTCCTTCGAATCATGACATCGATCTACAAAAGACAGAAGAAGAAGAAAAAAAAGAAGAAAAGAAAAAAGTAAGTCTTTTATTCTATAGCTCAGCGTTTTGGCCAATCGAGCGAGTCTACTTGATAACTCATTAAAGACACGATTAAAATTCTTAAGATAGTTCAATGATGAGAAAGAAAGAAAAAAAAAAAACAGAGAAAATAATATGAAGTAAAATGGGAAGCAAAGTAAAAAATAATCTCTCACCGACGAAAGCCGTTTGCAACATCTAGAAAGAATCTCGTTACAGGAAAGAAAATAATGAGAGAAGAGTCTGTAAATAGATGAAAAATAAGAGAAAGAAAAAGAAAAAAGAAACCAAAAAAAAATCAGATGATCTCGATTTATTTTAGAAAGCGTTACAAATCGAACATTGAGTTATTTCGTCTTGTTTTGCTCGAATAATATTAGAAATGAGTTAGTAATGTAAAATAAGGGATGACGTATCTTAAATTTCCTCTATAAAAAAAATAATCTCCAACGTATAAATATAATTTTTATTTTATATTATATCCTTACCTCTTATAATTGTATTTTCTTTACTGTATTAATAGATTTATCCCATAAAATAAATAAATAAATAATTAATTAAATAAATAATTAATTAAATAAATATATCCTTTACAATAGTGACAGAACAATTGTGACGATTATTAAAATGAATTCGAAGAAAAGGAGGAATTTTGATCTCGTTGAATTGAAAGTGTTATTGTGAAGAAGAAAAAGGGGAACCTATCAATGGTATCATATATACATAATGTAAATACAATGTGTATGTAAGAAAAATAAGGTAGAATATACCTAAGAGAATATTAATGGGTGGTACGTCGATGTTACAAGATGAATACGATCGTACTCGTAAATGTAACAACCACTGATCTCAATTCTTACGAGCGTGAACTCTATGTACCGACCATATTTCAGCCGCCAACGCCTCCTCGGTACGAAGTACACGATGTTACTCTCTCTTGGGCCAAAGGAGGATGGGTTCGTTGAACCGAATATTTCGATGTAGAGAGACCACTCTCATTCTCCGTCTTTTTTTTCTCTCTCTTTCTCTCTCTCTCTTTACGATAATCGCTCTTGTATTTTATCGTCGGGCTTACAGAGTTGCTCCTGCGTTTTACATCCGCCGAAATCGAATCGATGCTTCCTCCACTTCAGTGTTTCAACGAAGCGGAAGCCGATATATGTACCTATATATATAGATATACATGTTTAAATATATGCATACACATATATCACGCTGAAGTTATAAACGAGCCGTTTATATCAACGAACATTTCTTGTCGCTGATGGAGATAACTTTTTATTTTTTTTATTTTTTTAATTCCTAAATCCCCTTTTCATCCATTATTTGTTTTCGATTAATCCCAATATAACTTTTTCTCGAATAATAAAGCGAAATACGTCAACGTAATAATAATCGGATAAAAATTAAATAACGATGTTTAAATTAGTTCTCTCTTTCTCGGATTTACGTTAAATATAAATAAATAAATAAATTAATAAATATATATGTATATGTATATACTTATATATCGTTTAAATTATTTATTTTTAATTAATATTAGTAATTTCAAAAGACCGATAAACATTTCGAAGAGTAAGAATTTCAATTTTCTACAGGAGGAACGCCGTATTCCTTTAAGGTTTTATTTTCTTTCGAGAAAACACATTTTTGAGACCGAGTAACTATAAAGAGAAGGGAGTCTTCTCAGCGAGCTCGAGCGAGGTCGTAGTATTCGTTTTGTTCGGGTTGAAAATAAGGGTACAATTTTCCCTCTTCGCTTATTAAACCAGCCTGGTAATTTAAAGACGAAGACTGTATATTTCTTTCCTCCCTCTATCTACCTATTTTTATCTCTCTCTCTCTGTTTCTCTCTGTTAACCCACCTTTCAGCATTCGCAATCTTTCCGGACCAGGTGCGTCAAAAATTTACCCACTTTCTCAAGGAGTTTCTAGATTAATAATATTTATAATACGAGTTCGCTAGGAGAATTGTTGTATTTTCCCTCGAGCGTGAACCTAAGAAATGAATGAATTCTTTCTCGTTAAAATGTAACATTCTAAAAGGGCTCCTACCCTCCGGGAAATAAAAATTATATTTACAATAGCATTGGTTTTTTTTATTTTTTAATTATTATTACTTTGATTTATTTTCAAATAAAACAACGAGAACCGTACGTAGAGTATGCAATATTTCGTTATTATTATTATTAATATTATTATTTTCAAATATTTATGCTAACAAAAAAAGATCAAGTTGTACGTCACGTTGTTCATAGTGAAATACGCACGAGTATATAACACAGTATCTACATATTATTTTACATTTGATGAAAAAAAGAAAATAAAAAAATAAAAAGAGAGAGAGAGAAAGAAAATAGAAAAAACCCGTATCGGAATATTTTTCGTCACTGGTGCATAAAACAAATCTGTATTACATTATATCCATCCCACGGATATATAAATATATATATACCTAACAATGAGAGAATGCACGAAGCTTCGAATTCTATTTCGCGACACGAAAGGATAGATAATTCGCCTCGATGAAGATTTATCCCGGAGGTAGTTGCCCGAGGGAGAAAAAGCTGACCCGTTGGTTTTGAAATTCTTAAAAAAAAAAAAGAACTCCCCGGAAAAATAATCGGCCGTGATGAAAAGGAGAGACGAAAGCAATGCGACACAATGAAAGAAAGACAATTTTTTTTGCATCTCTCTCTTTTTCTCTGTCTCTTTCTCTCTCTCTTTCTTTCCATTTTTCCCCTTGGAAGGAAGAAGCTCATTCTTCCCATAATATATATATATATATTCTTTTTTCAACTCCTTTCTACTTGCACGTTTTTATTCTCTTTCTCCATTTTTCCCTTCTCGCATTTCTCGAGAGAAAGAAATCCAGGTAGTGTCACATGTCACCCTGCTTGCTCGTTATTTGACAGAAGAAATGATGGCAAACGCAGCTGGTAAAAGTGTAGTCTGAAAAATGTTACGATATCGAGAAAGTATCCGGGTAGGAAGTACGACTAGTAGGAAGGATCGAAAACTTGCGTTTCTCTCTCCCTCCCACCCCTACCTCTCTTTCTCTCTCTCTCTATCTATCTATCTCTATCTATCTATCTTTCTCTTATACTCTCTCACTCTTCCTCTTTCGTACTCTCCCTCTATACCCGAGACCTGCACCTCCTCGTCGATGTGGTGGACTCAACGTTGGTGGAAGCCTCAGTCGTCCGCGAACTTTCATCGAAGAACGTTCTTCGTAGATATTCATACTAATGTATACAAATGAACGAACAAGTACTATCACACAAAAAATGCTCTAATTTGAAAGACTATAGAAATACGTGAACGAGTATATATTATTTTCCCATTTGAATAACTTTCTACCATCCGTCGTTAAGTGACAAAATTTATTATAATTTGTTTTAATAAAACAAATATATAAAGAAACAAAATATCAAATTTAACGAGAAATATTAGCTTTACCTTTTACTTTTCCTTTACGGATAGGATCGGTTCTATTGATAGATAGATAGATAGATAGATAGATAGATAGATAGATAGATCGATAGATCGATCGTGCAAAAAAGAAGATCAAAGGTGATTATAAACGCGATTAACAAGTGCTCGATAATGAGGACGATTTCGTATCTACGTCTGCGCACCGCCAACGACGATTTTGGTGAATAAGTTGTCACGGTTTGTACTCTGTCAATAAATCATGTGGAAACTTTGGATCATTCTGCTCTGTGCTACAGGTAAACAAAATTTAACGTCTAAAGTTAATCCTTGTGTTTTGTTCATTTTTTCATTTTCTTTTGTATCTTTTATAATAAAATGTTTTACCTATTAAAAATAATCTCGTGCTCTTTGGTTAAATCGTTTGACAAATATATTTGTTTTTTTTCCTATCGTGTCAAATAGGAATAAAATATTCAGGATAGGGAAGAAAAAAAATAAAAACAAAAAGTATACAAAAAGCAACGAATTTTGTTTCTTTTTTAACTTGCAACAACACTATTAAACATCGGAGAAATCTCGTACACGTTAAAAATGTAAAATGAATCGATAAACGAGCTTGTTAATGAATTAGCCTTAATTAACGTTATTAAACATAGACGTGTTATCAAAGCATACATCTTCTAACGTGGAATGCAAAACCCACATTTGACCCACGCGTTGTACAAACTTTAACACAGGTAACGATCGTCGCATGCGCGCTTATTATTATACGCGAGACGAACCAATTAGAGATTTTCAAATTAGTTCACAACGATAACGCGATATCTCGCACCAGATGAGAAGAATATACGTGAAGCTTCGATGATAAAACGACCATGTAAGACGTTTATTTTCAACAGAAAAAAAAAAAACTCATAATCTCAATTTGAAAGGCGTCTCGTCGCTACGAAGAAAAAGACGTGTAGTTATTAAACGACATTTTTGTTTCTCTCTCAGCAAATAACTTCGAAGGTTGATATAAATGCCTAACGCGAGATATAATTAACTCGCGTGTCTTTTTCTTTTCTATGAAAAGAAGAAAAAAAAAACACTTCGATAAGAAAATGATTACAATATTATCCCCATCCCGATTATACACCTCTAAACTAATTTGTATCTATCGTTGACACTTGTAATCGATTGCAAACAAGTGCAATCCTTTATCGCCAACCTTGACCACTCTAGCATTCTATATCTTGTCGATGAACAATTTTATTTTCTTGTCATATCGTTAAACTTTTTAAAAGAACGTTAATAGAGAGAGAGAGAGAAAGATAGAGATAAAGATACCAACTAGTAAGGTCATCTTATAAATCTCCTCGTTCAATAATTTTAAATTACAACCCTTAAGAGTGTGTGTGTGTGTTCGTTCTTTAAATAGAAAATTAATAAGATTATAATCTTCTACCTGACATCGTACAGAGAGAAGAAACTCTGTATCCACGTGAAAATGAGATATCGTAGTAAATCTGACGTATGCTGGACGTGTTAATTGCTCGAGCGATTGTCAGGTAACTCAATAGAACACCAGCCTTGCAAGCTAGATGCTATCAGTAAATGATCCAGTAATCGAATTATGTTGTTACTCTATCCCCTAAGCACCAGAACACGAAAGTGATAGAGAGAGAGAGAGAGAGAGAGAGAGAGAGAGAGAGAGAGAGAGAGAGGGAGATAGATAGATGCAGAGAGCTTTAGAGCCAACTGGCTAAGATCTATTTTCGCTTGTTCAGAATCCGTTCGCAAGGATAGGGCGAATAAGAGAAGAAGAGAGATAGAGATAGAAGATAGCAAATAGTGCTAGCATACTTTCAAGCCAGATTCAAGATGTTTCTCTTTCTTGCTTGCATGTTCGCCAGAAAAGGTACGATAAATTGTTAAAGAAAAGAAAAAAATCATGGTATTTTCTGTCTGCCTTGCTCACCTTATGTAATACTGCTTGCTTATCCTCTTATCGCATAAACGTTTCAGCCAGATTTGAGAATACACACTAAATTAGCCTATCCTTGAATCTTTAATATATGCCTTAAGAATTTTTATGAATCAAAGAGAAATGATGACTGGCGAAAATCCGGTCCTTCTTTCTCTTTCTTTCTTTTTTTACTTTTTTTTTCTTTCTCTGGAACGACGATCTTCAAGGATAAACCTTATCGTTAAACCTAGAATCTCACGGAAGAAACAAACGCGAGATCTTTCTTTTATTTCTATTTTAAGAAATAAAAATTTAAATCATTTGGGTTAATCATATTTAGGCGAATACAATTAATTTTATAGTTAAATTTAAATGATATTACGAATTTAGATAGATATACATATCTGCATATCTCGTTCGTTTATTTTCAAAATAGACATTTCTCAATAAAACAAAAAATGGAAATCAATATTTATTTTACGTGTTGATATATTATTATTTATGTAATTAAAATAAACATATACCTAGGTGAAATAATTAAATATACATTGTTGAGCTAGCCGAAACTTCGTGAATGAGTCATGCGCGGAATTGAACCTGTTACAATACAGAGCTCGAGTTTGCCTTGTAACACATACCATATATTATTTGCAATACAAATGAAAGTAGGAACATTGGGTGGGTGGACCTACCATCTCTAACTTATTAAATAAACGTTAGTTAGGTAAACGTAGATAGAGATTTATTTTCCAACTTCGCGAAAAATTTTGAAAAATATTGGAAATTTGGAAAAGAAAAAAAATTAGGTCAATTAACGTGACAGTAGCAGGATTATCGAAAGTTTATCATTTATTTATCACCATGAGCTAGCAAATTTCTACGTAACTTGACTTGCTCTATTACTCACGAATTACGTTCTGGAAAGCCGTTTACGCAGCGTGTTCTTTTGCATATCTGCTCGATATTACTCGAACGTGTATGGATATTTACAGGGTGAGTCAACGATACTTGCAATCAATCTTAATTATTTATTCACCATCTTAAAATAAAATGATTTGATAAAGGATCATTAATACGTAAGATTACTGACTCAAGATCAGTTAGTTATTCGACGCAAAAGAAAATATACAAATCGATAAAGATAATAATTACATAGAAGAACGTTTGACTCGACCTGTATTGCTATACGACACACACTTTTACTAATACTACGAAAGAAGTAAAACAAAAATTAGATAAAATCGAATATTAAGAAGGCAAACGATAAAGTCTTCGAACGTTGGTAATTAACTTTCTTCTATTTTTTATTCTTCTTATCTTCGAAACGAATGATAGAAAATAAAATTATGATCGATATATATATTCGATTGGAAAAATACGAATACTCGTTTTAAAAGCCTCTCCTCGTTCCAACTTTGAAATAAATAGAACATGGTATCGTTATGAAACGATAGTAATCATTCGATGCATCGAAAATGGTATAGAATATCTGCAAGCTTTCGCTCTCTCTCTCATACACTCTTTCTCTCTCTCGAATTCGAACTTGTTTATAGAAAATGAATCTTTCGAGAGGTGGCATCAGTGTTAGAATGTAAAACTTAAAGTAGATATTCTATCTTATTGATCTATGAATGATATCGTTTTCGCAAACAAATGATACTTGGTCAAATACTAAAGTGGAATAGGACTCTCTGGCAATTCTCTCACGAGTTACGATCTTCCAAACCACGAAACTGGACCATTTCTACGACAGTGAAATTTAATTTACGATAACACGTGACCACGTATATCCAATAATTCACGTTTCTACCTGTGTCGACGTAAATTATTCGGCTACGGGAACTCGAATATGTTTCGACATTTACTCCTATACGAAAAATAACGAAAACAAATGTAAATAAATTTACGATTCTAATTTTCTCTCTCTCTCTCTCTCTCTCTCTCTTTTTGCATATTTTTTACGATAAAATTAATTTGATTTTTTTCTCAAAGAAAGAAACAAAAAGTTTTTATATGAAAACTAATGATGATTAATCTCTATCGAGATATCATCGATAAAAATAAATCTATTTTCAAAGTTTAAAAAACTCATTATCAAGACGAATGATTAACGAATCGAAATTGGTTATACACACATACGTGTATACGTGTGGTATCACGTAGTATAGTAATATAACGGAGTACGCGTATATGTAAAAAAGTTACGTAAATTTTCTTTTTAACGAATGCCGCAACTCGACCTATCCAACATAGAAAAATTTCAAATAAATTCGTCGTGCATTCGCGGTGTATGAATAATAAAAAAATAAAAAATAGAAAAACTCCCATTGAAATTTGCATCGAATGCATACGTATTCGTTTATGTGTCGGCAAACTACCAACAGTTTACGGTAGACGATCAGGAAAACCATATATGCAAGCACAATAAAAAATAACGATTTCTAAAACAATATCGCATGTGTTACATGTGTTATTTTAAAAAATAAAAAAAAAAAAAGTAAATAATTCTAATCGAAAGACTAAAACATCGGTCAATGAATAATAAATTCTTGGCAAGTTTTAAAGAAATTTCTCACGGATGTTCCACGTTCAAAACAACTCACAGATTTATTGTCGATTAAAATTAAATTCCTGTAAAAATATAAATTATGTAATCCAAGAAGCTTTTGTAAAAATAAATAATAGAGAAATTTCCATAAACATGAGAATACGATTAACAAAAATACGAAATTATTTTCATAAAGGATCTCATTAAAGTTAGAAGATTAAACTGTACAAACTAGTTGACAATTCAACTCAGCTCTTACAAATATTGTTTAGAACAATAAGATTATTCTATCGTAGTAGTACGTTCACACGGGAATATAAATTTTCGGTGTGTTTCGTCTAGTTAATAAAACCAAGACAATTTTCTAGGACAATATTGTTTCTCGGAATAGGCATCATTAAATGCATTGAACCGGGTTAAGCACATTCCACCCTACGCGGAAGTTTATTTTCAGCTTGGCTCTTCTCTATCAATGAATTGTTCAGTTTGTTTCTAAACTTTCCGATACATGATACTTCTTCATCGATCTTCATATCTTTACAGAATTTTTTTTGTAACTGACATGAACTGGGATTTAAAAGAAAAGTGTCATTGATAACTAATCGAAATCACATAATTAGGTCAAAAAAATTGCCGATAAATCAAACGGAGAATGAGAGAGAGAGAGAGAAAAAGAGAAAATTAGCGCACGGCGTAAATATGAATAATAGTTATTTCAAATAAATAAATAAAACAATATATGAAATAGAAGACAATCGTTGAAAAGTAATAAAAGATCTTGGTGAACGTGTGAATGTAATAAATAGTCGGTTGTTCTCTAAGAGAATCTTTATTGCCGGTCAATTAGATGAACGGGAATGACACGAACCATGTAACTGCTATAAATTCGTGTTAGAAAGAAGCCATGTAACTATTCATAAATACCAGAGACTATTAAACACTTGATAATTCAAAGAATATAATTATTACCGAGTATTTCATGAAATTTCGTGCAACTATGTCGTTAGTGATAATAGTCGTTAATAAAAATACAACACCGGCGTTACGGATTTATCATAACGGGGGATAAATAGAAACTGTTAAATATAAAAAAAAAAAAAAAGAAAAATAAATTAATCCAGATACGTGTGAAAAGAAGAAATAAATAAAAATACGTGAAACAAACGAACAAAAAAATATAAATCTAACAAACACGAGTGATTTTCCAAGCAGGATTAATACAAAAATAACGAGTTGGTAGTTCTGTTTAAATTGATCCCCATATAATCCCATTGTATTCCAACATCGTATGAGAGAAAATTGATTCTCAAACAATGGCCCGCATTTGTCAGAACGATCGACAAATATATCCTTTCGTAATAACGTAGGCGTTTACGACTATTCAACCGTGAAATAGACACACATGTATACATGTATGGATATAAGTACTTACGTAATCATTGAAAATTCCATTCAAGGATACGCTTAAAAAATGTAATCGATTAGAACGGCCGTGTTTTAACCTTCTGTCTAAATACATAAACATAAGTATATCTATGTATATATACATATATACATATATGGTCCCAATGAAATTCAAATCAAACGATGTACTGCTTTCGATTCGATGCTACATGTCGGATTTCACTAGACTTTGAAATTAATTAAACCAAGCATTAATTGGAAAGCAGAGAACCCAACGCGCAAATAACTGCGAGAAATGCTTTCAAACTGTGCAACTAGAAATTCATTAAATAGACTTCAAAGATGTATTTTACGTTATAGCAAAAGATTAGAAATAAAATGACGCGTAGCGCGTATATTTGTATGCGTTTGATGTTAATGTAAATAAATATATCGTATAGTATTTTTATTAATATGCCCACTGACGAAATATTTCAAAATAATAGAAAGAGAAATTCTGTATTTTGTTTTTTTTTGCAGGGATAACTTCGACCTTGATAGATTCTCAGAGTTTCAAACAACACCAACGGATTAAACGATTCGCCTGCCCAATAGGATTTTTTCGATTGAAAAGATTTTGCTATTATTTGAGCGCGGGTACAGCACCCTGGAGAGAAGCGTACTTTCATTGCAAGGATAGAAATGCGACTTTAGCGGTACTCGATAGAAATGGAAAGGACAGAATGTTGAGGAAATACCTGATGGGTGATCAATTTAGTAAGTTTAACAGATATACATATATATACATATACGTACGTTGCTACAATCGTTAAAATGGTTAAAATAAAATTTCTTAATTAACAAAATCGTAATTGCTCATTAAACCTTTCTTAACGAAGACGAATCTTTTTTTTTCTTTTAGCAAAATTGGAACGATGGATAGGTGGGATTTATAACTGGCAACAGATGGCTTGGGAGTGGGGTGTTACCGGCGAAAAAATAGATTTTCAGAGCTTCGGTAAAATAAATCCCGGGAAGTCTGAACAATACGCCTGGCATTGCATTGTATTGGACCCTTCTTTGAAATATAAATGGAACGCCAAAAGTTGTGTGCAACGGAAGCATTATATTTGCGAAGTACCAGCCGGGAGAATAGGTGAAAATATATATATACATATTAATATTTTCTAATAAAAATTACTTTGATCTCTCGTTCGATGATGAATATTTTGAAAACGCTTTTTATTTCTTTTTTTTTTAAATAAAATATATAAGATGTAACAAAATTGCAGCAAGAAGACGTAAAAAAACGGTCGATCCTTTAGCACCGGAATTCCAAAGATTAAAGCCTCGCAAACAAGGAAAGAAATATTCCGGCGAGCTTCAAAGGCAAAATAATAGACGAAAAAAAGGACGGGTTAATTGGACCCGAGATTGGACTGAACGAAACGCGAATCAACAATGGGCTCATGGTGTGAATCCTGGCTCCAGGCCGCCCATCAGGTAAATCATTTTAAATAATAATATTACACAAAAAATATCCTTTCGTTTTCTTCTTCTTCTTCTATTTAATCTTTCTCGTTAATAAAATGAAAAAAAAAAGAAAAAAATTGCTCATTTCCTTCGCAATTTATATTTCAGACCGAAAATTCCGAGAGAAAGAATGCGACATCATTCGAACAGGACGATTTCGAGTGCGGCCACGCCGAAAGTTGATCAAGTTTTATCTCAAAACCAAGAATACGGTGCTTTTTTGGGAGATGGACCGAGCAACGCGGGGCATAATCAACCAAAATCATTATCGAACGTAAACGACGTATTATCTCAATTCCAAGCGAAAATCAATGATTTCGCGCAAGAGGAAGTTTTGTTTAAACATTAAAAAAAAATGTAATCAGATTTACCACCGTGTCATCGGCTTCTCGTAATGCCTTTTTTTTTTGTCTTCTTCTTTTTCTTCTCTATTTATCTTTTTTTTCTATCTTTTTAGTAAACGATTTCCCTCCCTTTTCAAGATTTGAAAAATCTCTCGAGACTACAGACTGAGATAATTTATTTTAATGCAAATGAAAAGCCGATTCCTCCATAGTTCCTTTTTCTTTTCCTCTCTTTCTCTATCTTTCTCTATCTTTCTCTAAACTTTATTAGTAGCTAAATCAAATGTTGCGACAAGCGATTCAATTGTAGAGACAACGATATAGGCAAAAAAACAGTTACATATAAATATATATATAATATCTGTTAGAATCTAATTGTAACTCGTTCTATTTAACAGCCTGATATATGTTTTTCAAAATGTGTATTCGAAGATTCAAAATAATCTCCTATATTTAAAATCTTCCCAAATTTAAGAAAAGAAAAAACTAATAATGAATTCAAGTTCGAGATTACGAGTATTGAACCCTTGTATTGCGACATATCAAATTAATGTTTCTTCCCTATTAACGAAAGCTTCGAAAAAAAGAAAAAAAAAACCCCATGAAAAGTTTGTAATGTATCGATGTTATAGAAATCCAATGTTATTTAAACAAATACTTGATTTACTCATTTAGTAATTAAATATTACCGCTAGTTTAAATTATTAGCTTTAACTCGTATACCGTATAAATATATATTACATATAATTCTATTTCGAAATAATGTTACTTTTACACTGCTTTATCTGTAAATATATAGAACCGCAATCGCCTGCCTCAAACATTGTACGTTTTAACGTCTTATGTTATAATTAAAATAATAATGAAAATAAAAATAATAAAAAACATTTAATCAAACATTAAAACAACTATAAAAACTTACCTTGATGTACGTGCAAAGAGCGTCACCCTTCAATTCCCCATTACTATCTTTATACAACTTGATCTTGTCTTTATTTTTCTCATCCCTCGCAATGAGACCACATTTGTTGAATAGATCTGTAAGTTCATCCATAGTGATGTCCAATGGTAATCCAGAAACGTATATAGCAGTGTTGTGGGCCTCATCAATCTCGAACCAAGTCGGTGGCTCCTGAGATTTCTTCTTGGCTTCTGCTTTTTTCTGTTCTTTCGTTAGTTTTGGTTGAGGAGGTTGAAGTTTTACAGATTGTTCTAGTAACGATGATTGCGTCGCATTTGGATCTACAAATCCGTAGCTCATTTGATATCTTGCCATAAAATCATCATCCACCTAAGATCAAATTTTGAAAATTAGAAAATTAGATTTGATATTTAAATTGTATTAATAAAACTAAAATAAAAATGTATATTACTTTTGGAAACCATGCGTTCTTCTCTCGATCCCAAATATAAACGCTACCATCGTTAGGATCTGTATATGTGTGAGTATCATTTTCAAAACCATAAACTCCACCTGGTGCTGCTACTTCAGGTCCACTGGCAATCTCTTTCTTTTCGTCATCTTTATTAACTTCAGTTTGGCTTTTATCTTCAGAGACCCATTGATTTTTCACTTGATCAAACTTATATTTCACATTAGTCGTTTTATCAACGTAGAAATAGTTTTCTCCATCGAATTCGTACAAATCAGAAATATTTGAAGTAGATAATTTTGTTTTTTTCGATTCCGGAGAACCACTCATTTTAATATTCCCCAAATTATTTTCTGTCAAACAAAAATTTGTAATTTACGATTAAAATGTTAAATATATTTATAATAGTATAGCATTTTGTGATAATAATACATACACACTGTAGTATATCATTTAAGGTTAACAATTAACATTTAGGTTAGAACGAAGAATATTAAATATAACGAAAGTAAACTTACTGTATACAATACTTTTAATTATTCCTTAAAAGAAAATCTATTATATTTCAGCAATAATGATTATTCTTCGATGATAAAACTTTCTTCAAAAGATAATCAAACGTACACAAGAACTTGACAGCGTGATTTTCACAAGTTTTCTGAAGTTCAAACTAGCGTACTCTACTGGTTGATTGAAACAGTTTTTACGTACAGTCGTGTCACTAATGTAGATTCCCCAATAATCACTTTATCAGTTCTCAGGAATCTAACACATATTATGACCATGCATATGTATTAAAAATGAGAACAAATAAATTGATTAGGTAAATACCTAAATAACACTTTTAAAGAAAACGTTTCTTTATCGTCCACGAACGTTGGAATATGCTTCCTGCTTGACGAAATATATAACAAAACTGACTAAATTATCCTTGAAAATATACGTCACAGGTCATAACAACAAAACTGCCCAGTTAACACAAAACGTTAATATGACGTTAATATGACGTCATTTTTGAAACCCATGTAACACATATGATTCAAGATCTAATAAATGCTGACAATATTATGTAAATTTCATGTAAACTCTTGGTGTAATTGTACATCCAAATCTAGTCCAAATCTAGTGAAGTAGACACCAAGTGTAGGTACAATTCACGATTAATGGAAAACCATAATCCGCATATAAACCTTTCTTATATAGATCATTTCCTGTACAAACCATTATGTTCTGGTTAAATTTGCTTCCGTGCTCATTTCGACAAGTGATTGGATCGATAATCGAAAGAATCAGCATGCTAAGATTAAAGGAAAAATCTATGCCAGTAATCACAAACTACCAACCAGTCATGATAGCAAATAAACCAGCTGGTACATTCCTATTTTCTTGTATTAATAAAATATTCCTGACAGCTTTTCCATAAATTATAAGTACCGTCAAATTCAATAAAACAACGTCGTATTCTCGACTAATGCGATTTTATTTTGAATTTATGACGAAATTGGAAACCTTATAAACAGTACCGTCGTTTTGAATTTCGTTGCTTCCAACTCGAAGGATCATCATTAGAGGAATTTTTCTTTTGCATTGATGTTTTAAAGATATATAATACATCAATGAAATTTTGATATCTTATTAAAAGAGTGTATGATTGATAAACTTATCAAAATCATTTTGATCAAAATCTATCCAAAGCTTTATTAAAGATAACGATATATATATAAAGGTAAATTAGTCATCGATTTGCCATTATCAATTGAGAATTCTTGGAATGATAGATCGCAACATTACGATAAGAAGTAATATTAATTATAAAATAATGTAATTTCTAATTCAAATCATGCTTATCTTGAACAACGCCTAACAATAATTCAGCTTTGACGTTGATTTCATTTTAAAACAATTAACTTTATTTTACTACTGGCTCTTTTTTGAAATTTTCTCAAAATATCCTTCTGCTTTAGTAACACATGATATTCGTGTATTACGAATTTAAGTAACGTAAATCATTTACCAGGAAAATTAACTAGGAAGATTTCGTTTTATTTATATCTGTCGATAAATTTAAAAATAATACAATAAATAAAATTAAATAACGATATGAAATTTTAAATATAAAAAATGTTTAATACTAAACACGTGCAACTGATGTGATCCAGGATCGAATTGATTGTGCTGAAAGCTTAGAGTTAATATTTGGTGCAACGGTGCATCCGTGTCCTGTAGAAAACATGCCAATCAACGTGTCGTTTACGACCAATGGAAAACCAGAACTCGAACATAAGTCTTTCTTATATTTCTCATATCCTGTGCAAACCATTATGTTCTGGTTAAACTTGTTTCCGTATTCATTTTGACATTGGGATGGTTCAATTATCGGCAGAACTATTTTACGAAGAGTAGAAGAAAAAGATGGACCAGAGTTCGAAACAAAACCCCAACCAGTAATAACACTAGGTGTACCAGGTGCTACATTCTTATTTGCTTTTATTACTGGAATAGGTTTAACATTTTTTCCATAAACGAAAGGTGTAGTCAAATTCAATAAAGCTACGTCATACGCGTTAATGCTGCTATTATATTTTGGATGTATGACGAAATTGGAAACTTTATAAACGGTACCATCTCTTTGAGTTTCGTTACTTCCAGCTCGAAGGTTTATCATTTGAGGAATTTTCCACCTCAAACAGTAAGCTGATGTGATTGCCCATTTTGGAGCAATTATAGTAGCTCCACATACATCGTTACGACCAAAATAAATACTCAATTGGTAAGGATAATCATTTATAGAAGCTACACTGCTTCCAACAAATCTTGGTTGCAACGAATTGACTCCATGGGATCCTTAAGTCAAATATAATGCAAGAATAATTAATGTCCTATTAAATTACAATAAGATTAATAAAAAGAAACTTTGATAACTTACCGAAGAAGAGTATAATCGATAAACTTATAATATAAGGCACAACCATTTTGACCAGACTATATCTTAACGCTTAAAAGACACGGCGATATTTATAAGTAAATTTATCTTCGATTTATCATTATCAATTGAAAATACTTGGAATGATAGATTGTTTTGTCGCAATAAAAAGCGTTGTTTATTGTGAGATCATATAAAACCTTCCTCAGGCTACACTTATCATGTACAATATTGATTAAATTTTAGTATTGTTATCATTCTAAAATAAAAATCTTAAATACTTGTATTTAAGAGAACATGCTATAAGAGTTTAATTAACGTTAATCATTTGCCTTGTTATATTAGTTTAAAATAATGCAATTTAATAATATTAAACACCCGCAACAGAACTGATCCAAGTTCTAATAGTATATGCTGACAATCTCGTGTAAACTGTTGCTGTAGCGGTACACCCATGTCCCAAAGAAAAGACACCAACTAAGGTATTGTTCACAATCAATGGAAAACCACCATTTGCACAGATTCCTTTCTTGCCATATTCATATCCCGTGCAAACCATTATGGTCCGATGGAACATGCTACCATACTCATTTTGACAAACGGACGGATTAGAAATCGGCAGAACCATATGACGAAGTGTAGAAGAAAAAGATGAGCCGGTATTCGAAAGAAAACCCCAACCAGTAATAACAGCAGATGTACCAGGTGATACATTCGTATATGCTTTTATTACTGGAATAGGTTGGACAGTTTTTCCATATTCGAAAGATGTAGTCAAATTCAATAAAGCTACGTCATACGAACGACTATTGCGATCGTATTTAGGATTTAAAACGAAGTTTGAAATCTTGTAAACAGTACCGCCACTTTGAGTTTCGTTACTTCCAGCTCGAAGGTTTATCATTTCAGGAGTTTTAGAATCTAAACAGTAAGCTGATGTGATTGCCCATTTTGGAGCAATTATAGTAGCTCCACATACATCGTTACGACCAAAATAAATGCTCAATTGATAAGGATAATCATTTATAGAGGCTACGCTGCTTCCGACAAATCTTGGTTGTAATGATTTGGCTCCATAGGATCCTTAAATCAAATGTAATGCAAGAATAATTAATGTTCTTTACACGTTGAAAATAAACATAAATAAATTTCGATAACTTACCAAGTAAAAGTATGATTGACAAACTAATTAAATATTGTGCAACCATTTTGATTAAAGTATGTATACTTGAACACTGACAAAAGTACGATGATATTTATAAGAATCATTTATCATTATCTATCGAAAATACCAGATAAATATAATTGTATCTGTTAAGAGATCATAATCATAGTTGAAGATATATTTATCACTAACATCTTAAAAAATATCGTACTCAACGATGATGATATTCCGAAAGATACTTAACTCGGTTCGTTATTGATTCTTATCTTAAATTTTGATCGAAGATTATTGTTAAATTTCTAAACAAAATCTAAGAATTTTGTTAATGACCATACATTATTCAATAAGCTTACAACGTAATCGGAAATTTTGAAAAATAAACATTATCCACGATGAATTAAAAAAGCTCGTACTTTCCCGCCACATTGTTAGAAAGATCATTTTAAAGCGCACGACCCGCAGACGATCGAACAACGATCGTTCCCATTATTCTTATCGTAAAGGAACGCTACGTGGGCCCGGTTGCCATTGGAAATTGATTTCCGGTTGCCAAGCAACGTTCACTTAAAGTCGCCTACCACGCTTAGCCATGCCTGACCGGTGGTTTAGTCAGCTGCAGGTTGCGCGGCGCCAAGGTGCAAGTAAACCATGGGTCTGCCAGACATTGAAAATATACCTGGTAATAGAACATTATTTATCTCCACATAAATTGCACCAACAAACAATGTTCCAAATAATCCAAATAGCACTTGCGCAAATGCACGAACAAAAAAAAAGTAAATTAAGAAATGACAAAAAGAAGGGGGTTGGAGGGTAAAGCAATCAAACGCAAAATGATTTTTTATGGTCGAAGGAATCGCAATCATTTTCGTAAAAAATAAAAATAATCAACATGATCGTCTTTTCTCGTGCAACATAAAATGTTCTTACCCGAAGTCGATTGAAAATGATTCTAATCGTTCGTTTTTACGAGCTGCAGCTGTAGCTGCAACGCTCGTGCATAGTTTATAAAGAAAGTTAACGCTTTATGTTTTCCAGTAATGCGAAGTTACGATGTCGAATATCGGAATATGCTTCAGCTTTTAGATTCATATATTCTTCCTATTCCTATTTTATCTTACTAAAGTACTTTATATTTGAAATAATTAAACTTAAAGTAACGTCGTTGGTTATTATTTGTTATCTCGAGAAACGTAATAATTAATCAACTCGTTATATACATAAACTGATTATAAAGAAAGTTGTGTGTCTTCGTGCACATCTATTCTAGCATATAAGAAACGCGTGAAACTAAATTGTCAAGCTAATCGATCGAATGTAGAAGCAAAGTGCGAATGTTCAGCTCGCTTATTCAAGGTTCGATCCTTTTCTACGATGTACATATTTTTCATTGCATTACATTAGGTAGAATGTATCAAGAACTAGTAAAGGGTCAATGATCTACAAAAGTAATGTATTCATAGATTATAAATATCTGACATGTATATATGTATATGTATATGTATTGTTTTACGTTTATTTATTTTGTAATAATGATATTACTTTACGGCCAGAAAATCATTAGAAATTTCTTTTGAAATGTTTTAAATAAATAAAAAGAAAATCAATTGAACAATAAATCAACACCAACTGGTCTTGTGGTTAATATTTTATTTGAAATAAATGATTTCAAACAAGATTATATCAAATAATCATAAAATAAAACAAGTCATTAACCTCGTTAATGTTAGTTCATTTCCATGAATAAACTCAGTACCACAAATTATATTCACGATGATATCGAAGTAATAAATTGGCCATCGTGTATCTGGAAATTCGCATAACAAAACTGGCCTTTAATGTACTTCGCATTAAGAGCAATGTCCTACTTTTCTTTAACATTTTCCGTTTAACTCGTACTTTAAATTTCTCTAAGTACAATTCATGCAATAAATGCGATGCTTTGCGTACCGGTAATCTGCGGTTTCATAAATTTTCTTTAGTCAGAAAAGAAAGGTTTACACCTCTTTAAATTCGACCTAAGATGACGTGACCTCGGCGTTACTGTTGAAAACTTCTTTACAAAGGTGTATAAAACATTGCTCACCTAAGGGTGCCATTAAAAGAAAGCTAGCATTAACATACTTTCTAAGTGTACAAAAAAAAAAGCACATTTCCATAAAGCCGGTTAACCGGAACTAGAGAGATGGTAGATTTTACTCTCAACTTTTGAAACATTCACGTGCTAAAACTTTTCCGTCATTATAACATCGAAATTCACATTTCTATCTTAAGTTCGTACTTAAAAAGTCTTTTAAAAATTCGATACGTTGCTACAGAAATTGAGAAACTTGATGTTTCGTAAAGAAAAAAAAAAAAAACAAAAAAAAGATAGATAAAACTATTTATTCGTTACGAAATAGTACAGCATCCCCTGTTCGACCGTAACTCTTCCATGTTTATCTCGCAAATTTTCAATCCATAAGATAAGTAAAGGATGAATAATGCAAAGGGCTGCCGTTTGAACTTTTGATAAGCAAAACGTAATCGTAAATCGTACGAAGGAGGATTTACGTCGGGTACCGCATCACTGACCTTTATAAACCGAGAAACTGGAATACACCTTGCATCTTGATGCATAGCCAACAACTGGTTTTCATACTAGCCTCTTGGCCTATTACAATTTCAAAATTTATTCTCTAACGTTAACTTTAATTTATATTCTTCAAAAATAAAAAGAAAACGTCATCCCTCGATGATTAAAAATTTTGTTATTTCTGAGGTATTTCGAAAGTATCCCTTCTATCGTCTTGTTGATGAACAACTGCCACAAGTGGTTCCACGTGTACATAGATACAGTACGAAAAATCTATAAGCTTTCTACGTGTCTTGAATACCTTGCATAAACTCAGACCAAACTTCTAATAGCCTTGTTGCAAATTCAATCTTGATCGTTCCCTTCGTGTCAAAACTCGATTGTCGAGAAGAATCGTACTTGTTAGAAAATTAGAAATAATTCATCTGTTTTATTCCGATACTTGTAAGAAACAAGAGGTTTTCGTTGAATAATTTGAAACAATTGGCATAATTTACCTTTCATTTGAAACTTAAATTTCCTTACAATCATGCAATAAATAACTGGAACTTAACAAGCGTACGATTTAACAAGATTACAATGCAATTAATGCAATTTCAACACATATAAGAGAAGAAAATTATAAGAAGAAAATTGATTATTGTTAAATGTTATATTTTAATAACACTAATGTAAATTCATCGTAGCGATTGTTTAGTTAAAACAATAATTATTCTTGATTTACATTTTAAACTCTACTTTGCTTTCGTGCCAGACGTAAAAGAAAATACTGATGAATTTTCACGATAAGAAGTTATCGTGATAGACCCTTAAAAAATCACAAGTAAATCAGCAAGTTCTCTCCTTTTATTTGTGCTTACCGTGATATCAAAGATAATTTGTACGATAAAGTTGACCATCGTTGGGGAGGTCAACGAGTGCTTGAACTTTTTAAACATAGTGAAATATCGGTTTCTTTTTTATGTGTAAGATAAAAAAAGAAGAAGAATAAACTGGCCAAAGAATTAGAACGAAATAATTAGTTACTTCGTAGGTATTAGATATGTATATACATCATGATTATATTCCTTCTCCTACCTTGAAGAAAATAAATATAAACTTAGTCTTTCATTGTTCGTATAATGGAAAATTTGAAATTCTACTTAATATACTACACATCATTTTTAATTATGATTTATTCTTCTTACTGATAACACCATGTCAAAGAGATATTTATACAATTTCAAAAATACGACTAGAGGACAGGCTTGTAATTAAATAGAATACTTATTGTTAGTTCGAAGAAAATAAAATATAGATACTCGTGGAATAAAGTTTTATCTTTCACCCAACGTGTATCTAGAAAATTTAATCTAAGAACGTTATCGCACTTGTTTTGGTGGCACGTTGTTCAAATTAATTATGCAAACAGCGATTAATGATTTCTCTGTTTCGACACTTGGCCGTGTCGGTATAATGGCATGCGTTCCTTACATGAATTAAAAACGACCGTGAAAAATATATTTTTAGAAAAAACAATTATCGGTTGTGGATCGTTATATAATAGTTGGTTTCTGCCAGTAGGCTTTTCATCAAAGTATAATTAGTAACAATAAATTGCATACAATTAACGTTCCAAATTTACGAAGTGAAATAACACAAGAAATTAATGATTTTTAGAAACTGGTGCAGTATTCACGATCGGTAGAAGCAGATTTGCTGATAACATAGCGTCACACTTCTTCATTCGTAAGGATCCAGTATTGACGATCACTTGTGGAGATGAACATTCTGCCGTGGTGTGTCGTAAGTATTTTCACGATGCACATGTATAATAAAACAGGTTGCAACGTTATACATGTCGTTTGTCAGAAGATCCGATCGAATAAATTTATTATTGAAATAGGAATGGCAAACGTCTCTGGTGAATTGCAACATGTCAATGTCTACCATTAGAAAGATCTGAAACAGTCGGTTTTGATGGACGATTCTTTGACTAATCGACCGCCATTAAAAGAGTCTTTTAACAGAACAAAATAAAGCTTAACTAAAAGTTAATAAAAGTTGACCACTGGAAAAGGGAACTCACTTAAAGCTTACAATTAGCTTTAAGGCAATAACACAATGCGATATATTAATCATTGATCCATCGTAGATAGTTGTTTGTAGAAGTACTTTATTGATTCGAGCATTAGCGTGGCTTGATTGAAACGGAAATCAATATGTGAATGACTTCGAGCTTAACTGTCCATCTGCCCAGTACTACACACGTGCGTTTATATGTTTTTTTAGTATATTTCTTCCCTCAGTCTCCTAATTCAATCGTTAAATTTCATTAAAATTCACGACTGAATAGAATTGACTTTTTTAACATTGTTACTTGATTTTCAAATTGTCTATATAGTTATCACTCTCGCTGATGGCATACGAGTACACATTGACACCGCAAGTTGGGTGTATATCAAAGATTCTTTTTTGATTTTTCGTAAATATTTAACGGGGTTAAATGTTGATAGAACCGGCCGTGTGTAAAATTGGAAGGATCGAAGCTCGCATGATTTACAGCTTCTGCAACATGCCATGCAAGAAACTTACAGTCGAACTATGCTTACATAGGGATAGCCACTGTCCGGTAAATCGATATGGACACGCAACGGTTGTACTCTGCATGACCAGACTCAAAAACATTGTTATTGTTAATAATCTTGCTCGCGCTCGCGAAGCAAAATGTACAACCCCGATCGATACGAAAATCGTAACTTCATTTCCTTTCCACTGCGGATTGTGTTAGTTAGACATTTGGAAACGTTCCAGTTCATTTTTTGTTCTTCCTAAAACCTGTATTGCCATTTTACAATCGCTCCATAATAAACGGAGCGGATGTCACTAATGAGTTACACCAAACTGTTCTCAACTTTAAAAATAACATTAGATGAAAATTATAAAAGAAAAATGGTCAACTAAAGATAGAAATGTAAAGGGAATAAACCTTGCTATGTTTTAAATATACCTTACTCGAGCTTGATACTCTTTTGTCTATAAAAAAAAAAAGAAAACTTCTCTAATCGAAGATCTGATTGTAAAGTTTATGAACTTTAATGAGAAATAGGATAAAGAAAGTAGTACTATTGTGCTTATAATAAAACGTATAAAAATTTGTACTTTAATATAAAATTGGATTTCCAGAAAGCGGCAGACTGTTCGTATTTGGAAGCAACGATTGGGGTCAATTGGGTCTCGGTCATAAAAACCATGTCAGCAAACCATCATGTGTAAAAAGTATACACTTTATTTCGAACTTTTAATAATACTTTTACCGACATTGTTTGATCTCGTTAAGATCAATTTTATAATGTTCATAAATATTTTCATTTTGCAGTTTTAAAGCCAGAAAAAGTAACACACGTAGCATGCGGAAGAGCTCACACCTTGATATGTACAGGTAAGTCTAGTATTTTTAAGAATTCAAAAAAAAAATATATATATATAATATTAAACAGGCAAAGTACGTGCAATAAACGTATTTGTCATGGGTTAACATTTAGAAATATTAAATACCTACATGAAACATAAATGGTAATTTATTCGTTTACGTGTGCAAGCTATTTTAGTATGACAAGACTAATTATTCTTTTTTATTAAGCCGATAAGTATGACGTACTTATTCGCGTCTTATCACATATTGATTTTAATTTAAATTAGAAGAGAAAAAATATTTTCTTTATCTCCATTTTCCTTTAAATCTCTCTACTTCATTTACGGTTAGGTGGACAAAAGATTTTTGCTTGTGGAAGTGATCAGGAAGGACAACTGGGTCGCGGAAATGCAGCGATAGGAGACAGCGCGAGTACACCAGTCTTGGTATACGATTGCGGTCTCGCAGGTCCAAGAGTAGTACAAATAGCTGCGGGATCTCATCATTCGATGGCTCTTACCAGTGATGGTGGTGTCATCGCCTGGGGAAGCAATCTCGAGGGACAACTCGGACTATCGGGAATCTCTGGACTGGTAAATAAGCCGACGAAGGTTCCAATTTCCGAACCGGTGAAAGAAATCAGCACGGGATATTATCATTCTGCATTCTTAACCGGTAACGTATATTCCTCCATCAAGAAGTTCGTTGAAAATTACAGAGACATTTTCGTCGCATCGCACATTGATGATTTAACACAATGGGTTTATGTCTCATTTCATTATGTTAATTAATACGAAGAATTATTTACGCGATTATTACTCATCGTCTTATTCATCTTGAAAATCATTAACCTAGATTTTCTCTGACCCTGATACCGATCATCTAATAATGGATACCGATCAGATGTGGATCAATTGAAATTCTAAGCTTTGACTAATGTATTCTTGAAAGTTTTTTATTCTATAGACTATCGTTCAGCTTTATAAAAACTGCCATGTGTTCCCACGCAAAACTGTATACTTATATGTATGTATGTATATATATGTATATATATACTGTAGCTCAATGGTATTTACAGAAAGCGGTCTCGTTTATGTCTGTGGAGAATCTGAAAGTGGTAAGCTCGGGATCGATGTCAACTTCTCAACGCAAGTCGCGCCGAAGCAAATGCTATTGCCCACTACAGCGATACACATCGCGTGTGGAGGTCATCATACCCTCGTATTAACAGGTATTACATGTTAGCCAAAACAATTATAAAATACGCTTTACCAATTTGATACGTTTTTATCGCTATTCTACTTAAAAAAATAAAGAAAAAAAATATCTTTTTTCTTTAATCGTTTAGAGAGCGGGAATGTTTATTGCGTTGGAAGTAATGCCAGTGGTCAACTGGGAATGGGGACGAACGTGACCGAAGTTTCAACTCCGAAACTTCTTTCTCGTGATGCTCTAAAGGATCAGTCGATCGTCAAAATTGCTTGCGGGGAAAGTCACAGTGCAGTTCTTACTGGTATAACACGCGTATAAATCTTGATCATGTGATATCTTCAATCCTTTATGATTTCTCTTGTAACACAGAATCAGGAAAATTTTACACTTGTGGTGACGGTAGACACGGGAAATTGGGCCTCGAGGAAAATGAAAATAACGTTCACGAGTTAACATTCGCAGTCAAATATCAAGAGCTCTTCATTTCTAATGTAAGTTGTTTTTAATTCATGTTTTTTTTTTCTCGTCACATATATGTGTTCCTGAATTTTGTAAAACATACTGTTTGTTCTTCCAGGTATCATGTGGTGGCTGTCACACAATTTTATTAGGAAAAAGACGCGAAACGAGTAATCAGACAGAACTAGAATCCGAATCTGTACAGGTAATGAGAGTATAAAATAAAAGAAAAATAATTGACGAATTCGAAAGCGTTTATTGATTTTTTTTTTAATTCCAGGATCATCAGATTCAAAAAAAGAATCCTCTGCCTCCCTTAAAACTTCCTGTAAATAGATTACAAACGGAAAACCATACGGATAAAATGAACGAAGTTGAAAAGGAATCTACAGAGAATGAAAATATTCTTGAAAAAACTACATCGGAGGAAAGTAGTGAAAATAAATTGGACGATGTGAAAGATAATAGCTCTAAAACACCAAAGGATAGTATGAATAATATTGAAAAACCTGAAATACCTACGACGAACGATGAACCGGAAGAAACGACACCAAAAATTATGGAAGAAGAAAAGACAGAAGATACAAGTGAAAAAAAGGACGTAGAAAATAATAACGATGAAGACACAACGAAGACCAATAATACGAGTAATGTTGATATTGAAAAACAAAGTGAATCAATGACGATAGATGCAGAATCAAACAACATGGAAGAAAAGACAGACGAAATCGCAAAAACGGAAGAACCGAAAATTGAAGATGAAACAGAAACCAGTCCAGAAAAACCAGCATCTCCTGACCCTACGCCACCGCCGAAACCACCTCGACAAAAAATAGGGAGTCCTCAAGGGTCTGCTGGTGAAACTACCGAATTATCAAATAAGTCTTCGGAGAATGAGGATAAAAAAGAAGATAGTCTAGAAAATAATTCAAAAACGAATGAATCAAAGGAATCCGAGGAGTCTGTAATAAAATCTATGACAGAAGAAACAAATAAAGAAGAAGAAAGTCCTGCGAAAGTATCTATCAACAGTCATAAATCTCGATCGATGAAATCAAATGCTGATATTGAAGAAACTGTAATACCAGATCCTCAAAATGTTTTGGATGAAGTAAAAGCTATGGGGAAGATGATAAAGAATGAAAAGAATGATGAAGAACACATACAAGATGATGCTGATGTGATACAATCACCAGCACCAAGAACTGGTTTGTCATATTTTTATTTAGATTTTATTATTTTTAAGAAAATTTTCTTATCAAATTGTTATGATTATATTCAATTATACTTTTAGGAAAAATGGCTAAGTTATTTAAAGGAAAGAAACAACAAGAGATAGAGAATGGAACAAAATCTAGTGGAACTACGAACTCAAAATCAAAGGTAAACGTTATTTTCATTTTCATTGTTTCATTTTATATTATTTAATTGAAAATAATGTGTTAACATTTTGAATTATATTTTGTTATTTATTTTCAGTCGAAAACGTGTACCATCTTGTGATCGAAAATACTACAAAAAGATTTCATTGTAATTTATTATATTTTTTTATATCAGACCCTCTCCCCCTTTATGCAAATATTAAACGCTTGGGACCAAAGCGGGCAAAATTGAATACATTTTCCAAATAATCTCGGAACACAACGGTGCGAAGTGTCTTATCACGGAATTAATTATTCATTGTGGCCTTAATAAATATTCCTTTAGGTATGCGTCATTGTTAAATTGCATCAACGATGACTCAAAAATTGTACCATAAACGTGTATCTATAAATAAATTTTCCCATTGTATTTGTGTGTATTAAAAGATCATTTTTACAATCAAAATCTTCAATAAATTAACGAATAAATTTAATGATATTTCTTCATGAATTCAATGTAACAAGATCTTAATTAAATCAATACAATTGTATTATCTTAATTACTAATATAAATGTTAAATAAAATTTGTTTGAATTAAAAGAAGAAATCGAACTTCCACACTTCATTTTAAATTTGGCGCTAAATAATACAAACATAACTAGTGGCGCTCTGTACACTGTTCATAAACGGTAGATTGACGAAACATTCTTAAAGGCAGATGCTTAAGTATTCAGCATTTGTATGGTTAAAGAAAATATACATAGTGAGTTTAATTTAATATTAAAAAGGAATTCGATAAATTAAAAATTCTTATTTGTATATTAAGAGATACGTATATACAATGGCAGATATAAATACAGATAATAATGATCCTGAAAAATCTAATGAAAGGTTTTCTCGTAATCGTGGACGTGGTTCCGGTAGTAAAAATCGTGATGGATTTTTTAAACATAGTGATAGACGAAATGAATTTTATAATTCACGAGGATCAAATCGTTCTGAATCATATAGAGGAAGTAGTTAGTATTAATATATTATAATATTTAATTTTATTTTATACAAGATAATATATACACTGATAATAAATAATATAAATATATTGTTAACTTAAACAATTTAAAATTAAATAAATCATGTTTATTTCTTACAGGTTCCAACGATAACAATTTTAATAAAAAACCATACAAACGAAACTGGACTCCTCCACAAGGAGATGGAAAAAGAAAGCGGCTCGAAGTTGGCAACCGTCTCAAAGAACCTGACATTGGTGTGACAGAGTTTATAGGAGATCATCTTGGTTTTCCTGGTCTAGTTAAAGAAAGATACAGCGACTTCCATGTCAATGAAATATTTATTGACGGTAAAGTTGTTAAATTAACTAATCAGGTTATTCCTAGCGAGCCCGAAGAAACTGAAACTTTAGATGATTTAAAGAAATGTGTTCCTGATAACATATGGGAACAATTACAAACATTGAAGGAAGAAGAATCATCTAGTTCCACTGTTGAAATTGATGTTACCGATGTACACAAAGATGTGCGAAGAACTATTCATGAAATTGCTAAACGACTTGCAAATGTTACAAGTCAAACTATTGATAAAAATAATAAAAAGCTCATGGTAATGATAAAAACTAATAAAGAAAATAAAAGCAGAGATGGTAAGATCATTCGATTTGAAATAAAAATACCAATTTTCTTGTTATTTTTGATGAAATACTTTTACCTTGTCTTATTTTATCAGATCATAGATTCCGTCTTGATGATAGAGTTAATTGGAAGAAATTGGGAGGAGACTATTGTTACTTTCTATTACATAAAGTAAATATGGATACTATGGATGCTTTAAATCAAATGGCCATGATACTGCGCATCAGACCAAATAATTTTAGTTATGCTGGAACAAAAGACCGTAGAGCGTGGACTACTCAATGGATTAGTTTGAAAAAGACACCACCTAAAAAAATATTACGTGCAGGATTTGCGATACGTGGTGCTTATGTAGGAAATTTCAAATTTGAGAAAGCACCGCTTAAGTTAGGTATGTTGAAAGGTAATCGCTTTAAAATTGCGATACGAAATGTTATTGCACCAAATGAAGAAATTGAGAAAGCTATGATATCGTTTCGTGATCGTGGCTTTATTAATTACTATGGTCTTCAAAGATTTGGCACAGTTGCTGCCATTCCAACGCATGAAATAGGAAAGAAATTGTTGCAGAGTAAATGGCATGAAGCAATAGATTTGATTTTAAAACCTCGAGAAGGTGAAAGGGATCAAGGTTTGATAGAAGCTAGGAAAATATATGAAACGACTAAAGATGCGAATGCAGCCTGTAAGAAAATTCAAAGATCAGACAAAATTGAAGCAACCCTTTTAAAAGGTTTAGTAATCTGTACAGATAAAAATCCTCAAGGTGCATTAGATATGTTACCAAGAAATATTCGTTTAATGTATATTCATGCTTATCAAAGTTTTATATGGAATCAAATAGTATCTAAAAGAATTAAAGAATTTGGTACACGTCCTATTGTTGGTGATTTAGTATATCAAAATAAATTGGAAGAAAAGTGCTCTGAGGAAAATTCTGAACAATCTTGTCAAGATAATACTGAAGATGCTATATTAGATAATGACGAAACTAACAATTCTGCAAAAGAAAATCAAGATGAAATGGTACCTGAAACACATGAAGAAGATATTAAAAACGACGACAAAGAATCTAACAACGATATTAAAGAAGTTACAAATGCTACAGAAATTAGCCTTAAGATAGAAGAGAAAGGTGATGAAAGTAATACTGTTGAAAATAAAGAAGAGCAGGAAGAATTGTGTCATATTCCTTCTGTGAAAATTCTTACTGAAGAAGACTTACCAAATTATACATTAGACGATATAATAATGCCACAGCCAGGTTGGAAAGTCACTTATCCTCCGTATGCCAAACCTTGGTTTGACGAAATTTTAGCAAAAGATGGATTAACTACTGATTTAAGACAAAATAACAAGTAAATATTTAATATTTTAAATGAAACTATTTATTATTATTACATAAACTATTTTATTATTTTCTTCTTTTTTTTTTATAGAAAATACAGTTTAGGTGGAGCATATAGGAAAATATTACAAGTTCCAATGGACTTGTCCTGGAAAATAATGCACTATAAAGCTAAACATGATAATCTTATTTCCAGTGACATAGACGAAATGAGAAAGGTCACTCCTCCAAAAGATGATCCTGGTACGTAAAATATTATTTATTGTTAAATTGATTTTTTCTATCTATTTACTATTTGACCATTTTTAGAGGGAGAATTTAAAGCATTAATTGTAGAAATGAGTTTAAATTCAAGTACCTATGCCACAATGGCATTACGCGAGATATTAAAACACGATACGTCACCACAAATACAAGCTGCACAATCAGCAGCTCATGACGCACTCTTAGAAAACAATAAAACTAATGATAGTGAATTAGAAACAAATAATAGCGATAATAAAGATACTCAAGAAAAAGAAATTGAAAAAAAAGAATCGGAACGATCTAATGAAGTTGAAGAAAAAATGGATATTGATCTAGATTCGAAAGAATCTGCTGTGGAGGAAAAATGTTTAGCCGAATCTGAAATAGAAATGCAAGTAGAACCTGTGGTTGATGAAGTAGAAATGAGCTGAAGAAAATGTAACTACTGAAAAAAGTGATTTTAATGGTTGTTAAAAATATTTTTTTTTTTTTGAATAAATATTCATGGTGCTACCAAACTTTGCTGCTATTTATCAGCATACACTGCAATAATTCAATATTTAATGTATTCAAACATTTATTTCTATTCAAGGAAGTTGAAAATCATTTTATTTTATATTATTTTATTTTACTTAGAGAAATAATTATCAATTAAAATTAAATCCAAATAAAGCAAAATTTGTGTGTTAACAAAAATATCTGTAGTTGATGAATAAAATTTGACGAATAAAATAATTTTTTCCTAAATCTACCAGATTCATTATCTTTCCAGAAAAAATTCATTGTGCTGTAAGTGTTGTAATTTTAATATGTATGTTTATGTGTGTGTGTGTGTGTATATTTGCGTACGAGTGAATATATACATATATACTTTAAAATTATAATTTATATATAAGTAATTTTAATATCAGTCATGAAATATAATGTATAATTTAATATTGCAATCTTAGCCATAAAGTTCAAGGAAAAATAAATATATAATTAAATTATATTCGTATTTAAAAATGCAAAATTTGCATTATCATTTTTCGGGATAGAAGTTTAAATATTTTCAAAAGTTGATAGATTAGCTAAAGGAAGCTGCAAACAACGGGTTCTTTGGTGTGCTCGTAAATTTCCCATAATAGAAAACGTTTTGTTACATACGGGACACTTATAGGGACGTTCACCTAAAAAAATAAGATTTTATTTTTCGTCTATTTGAAATAACTATTAAAAAAAAAAACTATTCAATAAATATAAAATACCGTTATGTATTTTTGAGTGATTATCCAAAGCTCCTTTTTTAGAAAATCCTCGATTACATACAGAACATCTCAAAGGGTAGTTTCCGGTATGAGAATATTCATGTGCTCGAAGATCGCCAGGAGTTGGAAATGAACGGTCACATTCTGTACATTTATGCGGCTTATCCTGTTTCATCATAAATAACATAATAATTTTTTTTTTTTAAATAACATTGATCAACTATTCAAGAAAAAATCATATGCTCAAAAATCGAGTTTTCTTTGGAGTAAAAAAAAACTAACAGCATACACGAGTTTTTGTTTTTCCGAACAGATCGGGGGTCACACATCCCCGCCATTTTACTAAAACTGTTGCTCACATTGACATTACTTGATAATATTACTTATAAATAATTTAATATCAGGGCATCGAATTAATATTTAAACATAATAAATTCTAAAATTATCTGTAATATTATGTAAATATTAATCTATGTGATTATTCAATTATCAATTGATTACCTTGTTATGAATCATACGATGATAATATAAGTTCGAAGACGCCGTGAAACGTTTTCCACAAGTAGGACACACGTGGGGACGTTCTCCAGTGTGTATTCTTTCATGAGTCTTCAATGAACTACTAGTGCTAAACTTTTTACCACATGTTCTACAACCATGTGGTTTTTCACCTAGAAATATAAACAAAAAATGAGCCAACACAATGGCATGCTAAAAGGTGAAAGATAAAATTTTATATTATTTTTGCGTAATATCAACCTGTATGCGTTCGCAAGTGTCTTTCTAGTAAAGATGGTCTATCAAAAGTCTTGTTACAATGTTGACAAGGATAATTAGATCGTAATTTCGGTATATTAACATTAACTTTCATCCCCGTTCCGCGACAACTCAAATCTAATGGCACGTTTTGCATTGCGCTCCAAATGATGTGGAAAATAACAGCAGCAATTATTCGTTGAACTAAATGAATATGAAAATAAAAGAAACATTAAAGAACGAAATATATAGAAAAAAAAATTAAAAAATAAATAAATAAATAAATAAAAAAGAATTTCTGCTTACCGCGCGCGGATATCACAATTTATTTATTTTGCACGAAAAAGATCTATTTTTAAATAAATTTTTATCACTGATTAAGAAAACGTTTAGATATTATACAATATTTCACAGGTGTTAATCAGCATTGCGTAACTGATAGATTTGTAATACCTCGAGGAAGGCCAAATCTTACTACCCTGAAAATTACGAACGTGATTATAGGTGAGAAATAGGATAGGGGCGGACGATACCTTAGCGCATGTCGGAGGCGTCGTTCTTCCGAAGGGCGGAGTTTAATATAACTTTTGATAATGTACCGTAAGATCGTTTATAATATCTCGAAATGTCCTGTAATGAGTATCATCGATATCAACCTTTTGTATGCACAGAAAAATATGCTTACTAATGACAAACGAAATACTTTGAGGGATCACTTACAAAATCTTATATGCTAGAATACATTTCTAAATATTTTAAATGCCATTAACTTTTGTTTCGTTTCATTTCATTTTCTTTCAGTTCCTACAAAAAAATAAAAATTAAACATTCTTCCTTCCTGATAGCAATCGATATATATTTCTCAAACGTCTCTGATTTATTTATTTCAGATAAGCAGAACTGGATTCAAGCATGGTCATCGTGCAGCATTGTATTTTTTACATTTCCTTGTAACTATTACAGTACAGGATTTATTTTAGAAAATAAAGCAATAAAAATACCTAAAAACCTTTATTGGGGAATTCTTCCTTAAAATAAATCTATACTTTGAATACTATCAGAAATAAAACTCGAAAAGTATATCAAAGGGTATCACAGCCATAACGTATTTTATATGTAAATTATACTAGGAAAAAGTAAAAGTCATTCAGGTTATCGCACTCTTGAATTCGATATGGATATAAATCGTATATCTTACTGGTTAGATGAGAATTACGAAATAAGGATAAAACGAAATAAAAATATCTTCTTCAATTATTTATCCCATAATTTAGCACGTGTCTACTGTTAATTATTAAATATTGTCAATTATTAAAACAATAAACTGATAAGAATATTAATGTTAATGTTAATAATATAATTAATACAATTAATAATAATATAATTAATATTATCATAGTTATTTTTTCGTTTACTTGAGTGTATCCTTACAATTAGGGATGTTTATTCAACATATTTTCAGTATGGAGATTTGAATGCTATCTTTTGTTACATCTACTTTTTGAAATACAATCTTTGGAAATAATACATTTTCAGATTAACAAAAAGTATATTTCTTATACTTTTGTATTAAACACATACCAAACAATTTGGTAACTATTTGGAAACCTTACAATATTACTACACGTTCTATGTAGATATTGTACATAATAAGTATTGATTTATATTATAAAGGGCTAAGAAAAGATCGCATAACCTTAATTACTCTACGAAATGGAAGTTCTTTTATTGATGAAGGGAGGTAATGCGTCGTCATGATATCGGCAATTTTTCACAAATATTCGACCGGAAGTAAGATAATTCATCGTATGGCATCAGGATACCGGATGTCCCGTGGTGCCCTTCCCTCGTTTGTCACCAACGAAAGAATATTAACGCTATTGAAGTCTCCTTCTTTGGATCTTTATAAAATGCTCCTTCATCGTCCTACAAACGGCAATGTGCCAGGCACGTGTTATCTATGTATATTACAACATTATCATCGTCGATCGATTTTACCAACGTTCTAAGCATAAACCAGCGTTTCCCCTATTTAAAATAGAGAACTTCTTCTTTCAAATATTGCTATTCGTTCATAGAATTTTTCTCTCTCTCTCTCCCCATTACCCCATACCCCATTACCTTTTATTGGATATTAAAAGATTTACACAGTGAAATATAAAAAAATTATACACTAATTTTAATTCATTTATTCTATTTTACAGATATATAAAATAATGCGTTGATCAATCATTTTCATCGTGTGTAAACGTGGAACCTAAGTTGGGTTCATCCTGAAATTTCATTTTTCTCGTACTCGGTACATAGATTAATTCTAATATTTCTAGTACGTTTTCGCCGGACTTTAAAAATGGTGCAGGTACATAAAGGGTCATTTGTGGACCAGCCAAAGGCCAATATCTACCAAGATTGTAACCGTTTACATATGCGACACCTTTACCCCAACCTGTGGTATCTAGATAAGTATCTAATGGTTGACCGGTAATTTGGAAATAAGAACGCAAAAATACCGGTCCCTTTTGTAGGTCACCATTTTCAATTGTTTTACTTTCAAAAGAATTCAAACCATTTAAATTGCTGAGCCGAAATCCTGTTATATTCCATGATGATAATGGAATTCTATCGAGGGTAACGTTAAAAATACCCTGAGAAATGAAAAGAAATTATAATGATAACATTTAATGGTATAAAGTGATTTAAATTAATTAGGTAAATACCTTGAAATCGTGAATTTTGTTGCCATAATTCAGATGTCCTTGATTTTCTACGAGTATTTTCAATCGTTGGGAATATAGAGTTAATAAAGATATAGAATTGATATTATGAGTACGATCTAAAATTCCGGCGAGATTATCATCGACGTATACCAATGCTCTGTCTTTTATTGTTCCATTTAATACCATTACTTCTGTATATTTGGATGGTATGGAAGTTTCATATAAGACTAACCAATGTGGTAACCCTAATTGTTCAAAAGTCTGTAGCTCGGATGAGTATAATACAGGTGACCCGAACAATTCTCTCGATGATGGTTCAAATAATTCAAGTACAGGTTCCAATAATACTGGACCATAATCACCTTTAGGTGATACCGTAGGTATGGATATATTTGGCAACGGAAGATACTAGAAGAAAAATATTAAAATATGTCTAATATTAAATATCTTAGTTCATTATTTGTTCCTACAAAATATTCTACCTTCGATATAACATTTCTTATTTGAAAATATTTGTTTGTTGGATCTCCAGCCTCGGTCAATGGTGCATCATAATCATAAGAAGTTAATTGTGGACTAAAAGTTTTGGTATCGCCATTAGCTCCTAAATCATTAAATGCGATTAAACAAAGGAAAATAAAAATAAGTAATTATATAATATTAACCTGAAGTAAATCCAAAATTTGTGCCACCATAAAACATGTATATATTAAGAGAAGCATTAACTGCTAACATTTCGTCCAATTTGTTTTGAACAGCATTAGCCGGTACTTTTTGAAAAGGTTCTTCCCAATGAGTTAACCAACCAGGATAGAATTCCGAGTTTACCAATGGCCCCTGAAATGATTATCATTGTCGGTAAACTTGTCTAATTATTTTTTTGACTATTAACTATTGGAAGAGTACTTACATTAGGTTGATAACGTCTCATAAGTTCAAAGCTAGCAGTTACATTAGAACCAGTACCAAAATCAATTGTGATATATGCACCAGGTACTGATCCACAACGAATCATTCTATCAGCTATTCCATCCGTCGTATACAAGACAGCTTTATTTCCAATTAACAATTTAAATATTTCGTATAATTTATTCATGTATATTACATCGCAAGCCTCATAACTTCCATACTCATTTTCAACCTAAAGCATCAAAATATTGGATTAATATCTATTACCTTTAAAATGTTATACAAAAAAAAACTTACTTGAACCATAATTATAGGTCCACCATTTCCTCTTAGATAAGGTTTAATTTTATTTAATACAGTATTCAAGTACGATTCCACGTAATTTAAGTAACCTATCGGTAAATATAAAATAATGAAAACAAATTTTATAGTACTTCAAATCTAATAAGTAGAATGGTTACTTACGTATATCATTAGTACGTAATTTTATATTTGGTACACGATTTAATAACCAATATGGTAAACCACCCTAGAAAAAAAGAGATGAAAATTTTTGGAACGATTGAATGATTTTGAATAGATTTAAAATCATTTCTTTACAAAGTCTCTTTCCGCACAAATGTAAGGTCCGGGTCTCAATAAAACGAAAAGATCCTCTTCTTGAGCTAAAGTTATAAATTCTATGAGATCTGCATCGCCACTCCAGTTCCAAACATCAACTTCTGGTTGATGTAGACTCCACTCTACGTAGCTATAAAAAATATATATTTTTTTATATATTATTTATTTCTTAATTTCATATTTCATTCAATCTTACGTCGATACGGCGTTTAAACCAGCTGCTCTTAATTTTCTCAACCGATCTCGCCAATATTGTTTAGGCGTACGAAAATAATGAAAACTGCCGGATACATAACGGAATGGTTCACCATCGAGCAAGAATTGATTATTTATGTAATCTACTTCGAAGCTGTAGTTTGATTGTAAATCCTGCAATTAAACATTTTTCTTGATATTTATTACAATAACGTGTTCATCTGTAAATTGTCAGATTTTATATTGGAATTTTTATTTTTTTTTTTTTTTATATAAAACACAAACATTTCGTTCGAATTGGTACAATTCCCCGAGCGTGTGGCAAACGATCGCGGCCAATAACGCTAACACTTTCCACATGTTGACTTGCTGTACATTCAACTAGATATTCCTTTTTGTTCTTCTTTCAAGTTGCTAAGAACGATCGCTGATCCGGTTCGTTTTAACGACGATACTCGACTGAAACCGGCCAAACAAGTGGTATCTGTAATTGTTTATGTCTAAAGTTCAGCATACAATCTCAATACGATATCTTCTGGCAATGAATGATATTTTCTTCTACAGTAATCTGATATTTTATTTGCTTTTATGAAATTAAAACCACTACGAAGAAACAATGAAACGTTTTGCTGGGTCATTTAACTATTTGCGGCTTATTATTACACTGCATACTACTTATCGTAATAATACATAGAAGAGAACAAGATAACACTTGACACTATTGACTTTCTCGCACCAGCTGAAGAAGCTTAATACGTGTACTCCGACCTAAAACATACTGTGCAATACATCGTGACGGATTATGGAACACGCAATGTACAGTCTAATCGGTGAATTGATGATGAGTAACATTCGCTAGATGAATGCTAACAACGAAGACGAAAAGAGAAAGAGAAAGAGAGTGAGAGAAACAGAGTGAGAGAAACAGAGAGGTAAACTATAGTTTGCCTAACACGTGTTATATCAATTACCGTTATCGACGATCATTAAAATATCCAATCGATTAGCCAAAATTTTATTTCCTTATGGTTCCTACTGCTTTACTCGTATCTTAAGAGTATTTTTAAAATAAAATTCTATTTCCATTTAAAATATATGGATACTTTTAAATAATAATCAGAAGTTAAATTAAGTTAAATTAAGTTAAGTTATTATTAAACACAAAAAAACCTTTACAATGCTTATCGAAAAAGATTTTTAATGTACTTCAGCATGGCGCCAGAAAACCATCAGGTTTACAAATACCGTTAACTTCACTGCGACTACATATTTTTATTAGTCATAACTTGTTATATAACGTAGAGAATTGTATTGTTATATTTTTATTATTTTTTTATTATTTTATTTTTATCACGTGCATAAACTGCAATTTTTTTAATCATTGACATGATTTGTACTTTAACATATGTTTGTTATCAATAATAAAGTGATAAGATTATCTATGATTTAATAATCTGATTAAAAGATTATTGAATAAAACCAAATAAACATCTTCGGTGATTAAAAATAATATTATTAATAGATACATAAATGCCATATTCTGGTATAAGTATATTTTTTAATCAAAGAACGAGGTAAATAATAAGTCGATATTATACTTATATGAAGTCTCATTATTTTCTTATTACACTTAACAAAATCCCTTTTTATGCGTAACGATATATAAACTATACGATAAGATTATCTACGTATGTATGTCGATGATGCTCATAAAAATTCGTATTTTAGCTTCATCGCTCTTAAACAATGTCAATAATCGTGAAAAAACGCATCAATACAATTATGACGTTCACCTAATAAATTACTACAAATCGATATTATTTATGTCGTATTAAAATGCCGGTATATCTCCTGAAGAAGTTCCATTACTTGATTATTATCGTTCAAATCAATTGTCTTAGTAATTCTTCCGTCGTTTGAATACCTAATAATTGTTGCAGTTGCAGCAGTTTCATTAATATTAGAAGTTTTAGATTCGCTCGATGTTTCTATATTAGATACGCTACTTTTAATGGGAATTGTTTCTGTTGTACTGTCATATGTACTTGAACCTACAAAATAAATGTCATAAATTGGAACATAAAAATTAATGTCATAAATTGAAACATAAAAATTAATATATTACATGCTAATATTCATACATATATACGTATATTTTTTTTTTGAGATCAACCAACGTTCGTACGTCATACTAATCGATAATACATACGTCTGTCTTTAAATCTGCTTACTTTTTACTGTAGGTTTAGAGTAAATATTACGTTTGTCAATAACGCCATCGTGATTATCTTCTTTGCTTGCAATTAGTGGATCACCAACCTGTTCATCTTCAGCGTTAAGTATATCGAGTGTTTTGTGTTTCGTAGTATGTAATATCGCTTGATTAGTGCTGATATCCCCGTCATTGTTCGAATCCAGAGCAGTGTTTGTGTCAATACGTACCGTAGTTATCTCTGCACCAGGATCTTGTAGACCATCTACAGAAGCAGTATTGATTAATTTGAGATATTCAGATATAGATTAAGCATTTGTTGCTTTATGCCACTTAGGGGTACTCCAACAATTCCTTTTAGACACAGAAGACTTCTTACCGACGTTTGTTGAACTACTATATTTCGTTGATCCATTTCCAGATTGATTGGTAATCTTTGTTTCATCGTTTTCAACATCACCTCCGTGCGTTGTTTCGTCTGATAAAGTGGAGGGTAGTAATGAATATGTCGAACTTTTACTATTACTAGATTTAGAATAATTGTTCGAATATGAAAATTTAGTAGCAGAATTAAATGATTGATCAACCGTTGAAAGTTCTTTCTTCACTGTTTTACTTGGATATCCGTAAACTCCTGAATTCTCATTCTCATTGTCAGAATTTATATGAACAGTTTCAGCTGTATCTTGTGAAGGAGCAGTTGATGAAGATTTAGATTCATTTTCGGCTGCAGTAGACTTTTTTTCGGTTTCAGAAATTGGAGTTAAATTATTCCATAGTGGACGATATGTTCTTGGGGTAGTAATAAGTACTGACGTAAATATTTTATCGTTGGTTACTTCTGTTGGTCTTGAGGTTGATTGTGAATCCCAGTTTTTTGTATTATCTACATCTGCATTAGAACTTGAAAGAAGACTATGCAAACATGGGGTAAATGTTGAAGAACCAGCTTGATTGTTCGATTCAGAAGATTGCGGTAATGTAACAATATTGTTGTTGTTATTTATATTCGAATGATTATTAATATGGTTCGTAGTTTCATCATTTTTGATTGATGAAGAGGATGATAGAGTTCCAGAAGACTGACCTTTATTCTCTTCAGTGTTTTGTGAATTTGAAACAGAATTAGAAGATGATGATATTGAGCCTGTTACGGTAAGTGGACAAGGAGTTGTATCGACATCTTCAGATGGTTCTTGCTTTGATGAGTCTTCTTTTGGTAAATATGATGTAAATGGTAGCTTATCGACGTCCACTTGTGAATCTTCAGTATTTTTGTTTGGACCATATGTAATGGAAGTAGATCCAACATTTGAATTAGAATTTTGATTTAATGTTGATACAGTATAAATATCGTTTGTATTAGATTGCTCTTGTTCAAAAGGCAAATGTTGTTTAACTGTTGTTGCTAAGCTATAAGGTTTGCCTGATGATTCATGAAAATAGGGCTTATTTGTTGAAGTTGGATAATGTGGGTTATTCGTAGAAGTTGGATAATCTGGATTATTTGTTGAAGTTGGATAATGTGGGTTATTTGTTGAAGTTGGATAATGTGGGTTATTCGTAGAAGTTGGATAATGTGGATTATTTGTTGAAGTTGGATAATGTGGATTATTTGTTGAAGTTGGATAATGTGGATTATTTGTTGAAGTTGGCAAATGTGGATTATTTGTTGAAGTTGGGTAATGTGGATT
>JACGTP010000009.1:822712-852276 GCA_023678845.1 Mischocyttarus mexicanus
GAAGTTGGATAATGTGGATTATTTGTTGAAGTTGGCAAATGTGGATTATTTGTAGAAGTTGGTAAATGTGGATTATTTGTTGAAGTTGGCAAATGTGGATTATTTGTAGAAGTTGGTAAATGTGGAATAATTGTAAAAGTTGGCAAGTCCGGATTATTTAATAAATCTGGAAAATTTGGTCTATTTGTATATATTGGTAGTTCTGGTTTTTCTGTATTAACTGGCCAGTATGGTTTCTTTGACGGTTTTGTTTCGTATGATTTTTCTGTTGATACTGTAATATCTGGCTTATTTGAAGATACTGGTAAATCTAGATTATTTGACGTATTTGGCAAATATGGTCTATTCGTATATATTGGCAGTTCCGTTTTATCTGTAATAATTGGCCAGTATGGTTTCCTTGATGTTATAGGTCTGTATGGTTTTTCTGATGTTACTGGCACATCTGGTTTATACGATGTAACTGGCAAACCTGATTCAAATGATGTAGAAGCCGAGTTTTGTTCTGATTTCGATCCACTTGAACTATTTTCATTATCTTCATCGACGCTATTTGTTATAGTTTTACTGGTTGTTACGGACCCTTTTGAATTATTTGATTCACTATGAGACGCACTAGAGTCTTGTTGTGATTCTGTCGTAATCGTAACAGCATCTGGAGAATTCTTGCTCCAATAAGATGATTCCGAAGTAGACTTGTCTAAATCCGGTTTATACCCGTTATCTCTATTATTGGAATCTTGATTATTTGATATTACTGTATCATTTTTTGAAGGTAATAATACACCTGAATCTACATTATTTCCTTGAGTTACTACTTTTCCATCTTGTTCAGATTGATTATTGTTATTTGTGTACGATGTATAAGATGTTGTTTTATCGTTACTGATGGGCGTTGTAGACTGTTGATTATTTACAGATTCCTCGTTTGAGTGATTGTCTTTTGAATTGTCATTTTCATTTGATTTCTCGTTATTTAAATCTACTTTACCACTACCAGTTGTAGGAAGTAAAGTATTCGGCAATGATGGAGTTCCAGGAAATATGCCATGTATATCGTGAATACCATGGTTGCCATTTATTAAAGAATGTAAAAATTCATCAGGATTAGAAAATCCATTATCATGATGATTTTTATTATGCTTGTTATCGTTTCCATTGCTCTCAACTGATGGCATAGTAGGAAATGTTACCGGTCCATTCGATTTGTGAGTATAATCATTGCCTTGTGGTTGTGCGCCTATATTCTTTAGTATAGGTTGTAGTATATAGTTTGGTGAACTATTGGGGTTGGCAATACCATCATTACCGCCAGAAGAAATAGGATTGTGTGGTATAATAATATGAAAGCCTGGTCGATTATAATGCACAACTTTATTTGTGTTTTTAACTGGTATTAAAAAATCGGTGCCCCCGAACGGCACTATACCATTAATTTTTTTCTCTATAGTGACGATATCATGTGGTAACGATTTAGGAGGATTCGTGATTCCAATGTTATGATCTATTATATAATAAAAATGAATAATAGTTATTAAATTATTAATCACAGGGTTTATATTAATATATATTATATTTATTATAAATTATTCTTACTATGAGCAGCGGATGGAATTATAACTGGACCTGGTCCAAGAAATGGTAAATAGTGATTGAACCATGGTAATTTTTTGATATAAATTGGATCAGAATTATGATTATTCGTCTCTGCGTTAGACGAAGAATGTAATCCTTGATGATGGCCTAAAGTAAATAATAATTTAAGAAATAAAATAAAATGTATACAGATTGTCAAAAATAATATTATTTTTATAACATATTTACTATACCTGTGATCTTTGAACCACCTCCAACATGTGAATTCACGTTTAAAAATCCAATCGAACCATGAGATTGAGATTTGCCAACTATGATCTTATTAATAGCATTTAGTGCAGTCCGTATACGTATTGGCAAATTTGTTGATGGAGTATTACCATATTTATGCTGAATACGTTCCCGAAGTCCTTTAAATAATCTAACAGTCAATATTCTTCGAGCATTTGTGCTTTCTAAAATTTCCTTGCTAACGTTCAATCTTTTTTCTAACAAATTTTTGATAATTCTTGACTTTATTCCACCATTTTTGTTGCCCGTTGACTTATCCTCGATATTATTAAGATTTATATTGCAGTTAGAACCATTCTCTTCACTTTTAGATGAGGTCGTTTTATCATGCTCCTTGTCGATTTTATTTTCACTTTGTTTCTCCTTTAATGACGATAAAAGTTGATTTAATATTTCTAAACTGCGTTCAATGTACACGTCATCTGACAATTTATCGGATATCACATCATTCCCATTTCCACTCAATGTTGTATTTATTTTTATTTCACCATTGGATTTAGAATCGTCGTGTTTAGGATGTTTGTGTTTGTTCTCTTTTTGTTTTCTCCTATCGTGTTTCTCGTCACGATCTTCATCAGACTCGGTGTCTTTCGAATATTTCGAATCTTCATCAGACTCGGTATCTTTCGAATAACTTGAATCTTCAGCAGACTCATTTTCTTTCGAATTTTTCGAATCTTCATCTTCCTTAGACCAATCTTTGTCCTTTCCTTTTGACTTAGAATTAGAGAAACTTGAACTGAAAGAACTGGAAAAGCTAGAAGAGTTCGAATCGTTAGGAGAATTCGAAGAATTGGAAGAACTGGAAGATCTCGAAACACTGGAAGAACCTGAAGAGTTCGAAGCACTGGAAGAGTTCGAAGAACTGGAAGAACCCAATGAATTTGAAGAATTTGATGAATCCAAAGAATCCGACGATTCCGAAGAAGCTGACGATTTTGAAGAGGCTGACGATTTTGAAGAAGCTGATGACTTAGAAGAAACTGACGACTTTGAACCATCGTCGTCATCATCATCATCATCATCATCATTGTTCTTCTTAGGTTGTTCCTTTTCGTACTTGTAAACATTCTTTGAACGATGTGGTCGACTCACTACTGCAGCCGACAAATGTCCTAATGATGAAAATTCTTTCAAAATATCATGACCGTTATTTAAATCTGTACCACCTTCGCCAAATTGATTCTTAAAACCTTCAACTTTCTTTTCAAATTTGTCTTTAAGATTTTCTCCTATTTCTTCATATTTCTGTGGCTGTACATTCTTAAACTCATCTTTAAGACTCTCTCCTATTTCTTCGTATTTCTGCGGATCAAAATTCTGAAATTCTTTAGCCCACGGTAAATTTGATTCCCAATGAGGAGCTCCCAAAGCGTATGCAAATAGCAAAGTGATAACAACGGCACCTAAAAGATCCAATAATAAAAATTAAAAAAATAAATAAATTGTCGTCTTGATACGAGTGGATATTAAATTATTATAGACACAAAATATTACGAAGATAATTACCTTTCATGATTTTATCATTTGAATAAAATCGAATTGTCATCCAAAAATGTCTTGGATATACTGTCCTTACAAATTCGAAGGAAATCGTTTATATACCAATCAAGTAGGAATTTCTTATCGCAGCAGCACGCAAAGAAGCACGAAATTTACGGCTGTTATTTTTATGATTCAACTTATTATGACAGAATAATTATTCAATTATCTTCAATCATCTCCAAAAATCATCATTATCAAGCATAAAAAAGAAATTAACTTGTCGCTAAATTTTTAGGAAGACATACTATTTAATAATTGACTATTTTTATCACCCTTATATAATGTCAAAATGTTTACTTGTTTTCTATTAATTTATTCTTTATTTGTTAAAATCATGGTATAATGACTTATTATCTTTTAAAATCGTTCGTCAAACACTATGAAATCTAAAAATAATAAACTGTATTTATTTTACATAATATCTATGAAAAATTACGTATTCATTAGCATCTAATAAGATAAATCTATACGTTATCTATTATTTTAAAAGTTATGGAAATTAACGTTAAGATCCATTATAATAATCTCACGTTCCGGTGACTAAGATAATTGATAATTCGTAATGATCAATGGTGTATCGGTTGTATTAAGAAAACCACTCGTGTTTTATCGTAGAAATAACAAGATTTATAAACGTGACGATAATACTATAAATCTCAAAGAATCGATATTCCAAATAATCGATCGGTTTTAATCAATCCAAAAACGTGATCCAGTAATTATGCAATAAACGACACGTACGATCATAAAGATCGATCTATTATATTCGATCATCCTAAATTATAGTAAAGTCAAACTTCTTAGTGGACGAGAAATTCTATTAAACGAACAAATTACAGGATACGATCGTTTGACCACGATAGATATAGTGTTTAAAAATAATATTTATATTGTTAGATTGTATTTATTAAAACTAGATTTACCGATCTTGATTATATACCTATTTTTACTATTTTACAAAATTAGGTACACCATATTTAATATTGTGAAATAATGGGGTCTGCAAAATTTAGGAAGGAAAGCAAAATTTACATTTTATTATTTCATTTTGCCAAAACTGTGTTTAAAGATTCAAGTATGATTTAAATTATAATATACACCTAGTCATCTAACAGCTGTAACTTTCCAACAACTTCGAATATTGGAAAAAATCATTTTACTCCAACATATTCTAAAAATGTTTAGGAATGTGTTTATAAAAAAAAAGAAATTCGATTTTTTTCAACCCATCACACAGGTTGACACTCATTCGTATATACCGGAACGTAAAAAACATTAATTTCTTTTGTAAATTTGTAATAAAACAGAAAGTTCATAGATTCTTGAATGATGTATATATATATCTAGAATTAGAAAACGCGTTCGGGTGATAGAAATCGAAAGTGGCCAAGATAGTGAGGCGGCCAACGGGCGAAAGCGAACGCGATCCTGACCTAGGATACCCAGCTTCCTCGATGAGAACCGTTCACAGTGATCGTATATCGGGTTAATAGAAATCTCTGTTAGGTCGGGTCAGGACGATCGCTGGCCAGTGAAAGTGAAAACGAAACGAAACTGGTAAGTCGGTCGCGACCGAACCACCAATGTAGGAGAGTGAAATTGAGGCTGGTAAAAGTGGGCAACTAGGACCGTGCCCTATATGCGACCGTCCTTTCGGTCACGATTTCGTTTAAACACGCTCACTTTCAACGAATCTATTTTGTCTTCTCTCTCCTTCAATTCAATCACCATAACATTACTCAATCATTTAAAATCGAACAATACAAGTAATTATTTTTTATCCAATCAAAATTTATTTTCCTAATTTTTACCAGCATATCTGAAAAGAACAAAATTTGTAATATCATTATTATAATTATTATGAAAAAAAGATTTCATTTTCAAAAACATGATATCTTTTTTTATCTGTGATATCAAAATTCTTTCTCGAATTTTTCTTCCTCTTTTCTTTTCTTTTTTCTTCTCCACAAAAAATTATTTCTTCTTATACTATTTATTTTTATTTATTATTTATTTCTTGTTTTACTTTAATTATTTCAATTCATATTAATGTATCTTAATATTTTGTTTAGTTTACTTTCTTTATTGTAGGATGAATTTATCTTGTATCTAATACGAAGTGTTGAGATTATCGTTGATAACACTTTCTCTTATTCAATTTTTTAATAATGGTTATCATATAATATACATCGATATCATCGTTGAACGTGAACAAGGTTTTAATAAATTTTTATGACTGAATATAAAATATCTGAAAATAAATAATCATTTTGAAAATATTATTTCGTGAAATAAAATTCATTCGAATATATATAAAAATTCTTTTTACAGAGTTTTATTAATAACAAAATCTTTCCGTTGTTGATAATAGATTTATATCAGTCTATGTGTGTTTTTTTATTTATTCTGTGAAAAACACGTTCTTTACGTCGTAATATTCCAAAATAAGATACTCCTATCTATTAGTCATGTATTTTACAAATTTTTAAGAAAGAAGAGAGTAACATATTTAAAATTATTAAAAAATATTATTACTTTTCTGTGATATCAAATCATATTGGTAACGTAAGAAAGAAATTTTCTATTGTGGAAATTAAAAAAAAAAAAAGGAAAAAGAGTTGCGTAGCATTGATTTTGGTTAAATATAAATAAATTGAGCAACTTGAGTGATTATTCTTAGGCTTTGCTTATTCATCATGAATCATGACGTAAGCAACCTAACAGTATATTTACACATTTAAGATATTTTTTTCTTATCGAAACTGATAAAGTACCAGAAGATTTAACTCTCTAACGAATGTTAGTTTTTACAACATCTATCTTTCTAATTGTAAGATAATAATTGAAATTTTTTAAATTTATTTATCAATAAATTGTTTTATATCTTTGATAACAGAAGAAAATATTCTGATAATGTAATCATACGACACTCGTAAAATCTAATCAATATACAAGTATATAATATGTATTCGAGTAACATATGTTATAATCTTTAAACTTCTAAAGTATCCTAATTATTATTTCTACTGATAATAAACGTCATGATTTAATATCCCATTTGCATCATAACGCAAAATCCCATTTGCAAAATCCGCAATTCGTGACAGTCTTTTATCACCGAGCGTGGATTATTCCACGAGCTTGCGAGAAATTAATTTTTTTCCTTTTTTATAAAAAAATGTAAAATACATTTATGCAATGTAACAATTAGCATTAATTATTTAAAAAAATTATATGTTGTTGTATATTCGTATATTTTTACCCTTCATTATGATAAATAAACTTTAGGAATAATTCTATCATGTACTGCATCTACAACCGATAAAGAGTTAGTCAGTAAATTATCAATGAAAAGTTTCTTCATATCCTTTCATAATATACCAACGGTCGATAAAAAATATTCCTATTTCAGTATCAGAAGATGACGCTTATAATTCGAATACGAACACAATATTCATTTACTCTTCTTATAGATCAATTTTGTTTGAAATATTATTTCCGCAATCAATGTTGATCTGATATTATTCATGAAACAATTCAAAAAGCTAATTTTAGCGATAATAAAATAATTGCTAAAGGAGTAAAAACGAAATCAAATTTCTTTATAAAATATTAAAGAATGTGAAATCGAGAATACCGGCAAAATCAACTCTTAAGAACTATTTTAAGAAAGAAAATTGGATAAGGTCAACGTCTTTTCTGAGGTTTCTTTGCAACTTAATCGACTCGATTTACCGTACACGATATCTTCCTTACAATCATTATAGCAACAGTTGTACGATGTTTTACATTGATGCCTTACACTCCATCAACGAAGAAAGTAACATATTTTTGCTTCTCCAGTTTGCAACACGATGGTGGGAACCCAAAAGTATTTTTATCGAGTGTCGCAAATATTTTTCGAAGAACGTTGGGTATAAAAAACGGTTTTGCAACAAAGAAAAAAGTTTGAAACCATCTGTGTGCTCCACATAGATGCGTCCGATATGAGATCGATCGATCGGTTATTGGGGCTGGTTGTTGGGTCCTGGTGTAATGAGAGGCCCAAAGACCGCCTCGCGCGCGTATCTCGTCTTTCCCCTTGTTTATGGGAATCGACAGATTTCCATCGAGATTATTACGATCGTGGGTGGATCATCTGATTTTGCAACAAGGATAATAACAACCAACTTTTTAATCGTCTCTTTTAATCATCGAATATGTGTTCTATCTCTTCTCCGCATACCTAACTTCATATTCTCAAACTTATCAAAGATCTTATAAGATAAGCTAACAACCTTTGCATACCAAATTACTTGAGTTGAGCTTGACAAATAACCGTTTAATAATTCCTGAAGTTTTCTATATTTAGAAAAATTCTAAACCATTTTTAAAATATAAAGATTATTGATCCAAACGGACTTAGAGTGTAGAAAATAATCATTCGTGAAAATCTATAGAAATATTTCATCATCGTTCGAAATTGCGATGCGATTGGTGTTGTACAGAATCCACCCACCTCCTCCCGTTCATCTTCGATGTCGTCGTTGGTTCGTTCGTTCATTCGTTCGTTCGGTTGATCGATAAACCGTCGATTTTACAGGTAAGTGCGCATGCATGTAGGCGCAACGAAATTAGTATGCCGCTCAGTGTCGATATCCCGAAGCAATTATTTCGAGGCGGACCGGCCCTATCAGCTTCGTATAACCCTTCTGAAGTTAATAGCCGGCCAATGTTTTGATTCTCGTTCGACGGGTTTCGTAACGTCGTTTTAATTTGTGCGAGGTCATCATGTGTCTTATAAAATAGCTTCTTTGAAAATTGGCAAATCGATCGTAGATTACGAAACCAGATTTCCTATACTCACATACGTACACAACTAATTCTAGAATTTTCCAAACTATTTCTTAAGCCATTTTATCAAACATACCTAAATCATACATGTAACAATCCTATAATCTTTCATTAACAAGTAATTTTTTTACTTGTAGTTAATAAAAGCCAAATTTCTTGAAATTCCTCATTTTTCTTTCAATATATTGAATACGTAGGCATTATTACTACGTTTCAAAATGAAAATTAAATACGCGTTTTATAAAATATTAGTTTCTAAAAAAACATAAAAATTCTTAGAATGAATTTAATGTTTTATCCGCTGACTCTGTCAAAAGTACGTGATATACTTGTCGCAGGAGGAACATCACATTTTTTCGAACGTATTTAGATGCGACACAAAGTGCAAAAACACACTTAAAGAAAGATCGATTAAAGTTATATCCGAAAATTTCATTGAAGAAAATGACGAATTACGAGTCCGGATTTTAAGAAAATTTAAGGAAAACGTCAACACCCGAACAATTTTCCTCTTAGTCTTGAATAAGTGAAGAAACTCTTTTTAAAATTTTAAAATAAGAAAAAACTAAAAGTATCTTTTAAAGATCAATTTCTTTTTTTCTTTTATGGTTCTCGCTCCAAGAGGAAGGTATATCCGTTTGATGTTAAGTGAGATATGAAAAATAATCTAAAATGGGTCGTATCGCGTGCCATCACGTTTTCTCGCAACACGAAGCCACGTGCGGCTTGCATTGGATTAGCTTTACGCAGTAGTTGTACATTCCACGCGTCACGATCTTCGATCTTCGACGACAAATTTCACGAAATACCAAACGTACCGATCACGATTGAAAGCAAAAAACATAATACATTATTCCATACTCTTATTCCAAGAAACGGTACTGTCGATGTCACGTTTGATAAGTCGATTCGAACGATCGGTCTTTAACGTTTCTTTGAATATCGATTAACCCGTTTAATTCGTCAGTTAAAACTCTTCTACTTTAACCAACAATGAGTTTGTATATTTTAAGAGTTAGTGATATACTTAGCAAGCCACAGTATGGACAAGTTAAATGACTAGTTTTAATTAATGATCCTGCTCTGACAAGAAATTTCATTTCAATCTTCATCGCATTCTTTCATTTCGATCATCGAACGTTTCTACAACTACTACTACTACTACTACTACTATTACTCTTTTAGATCGTGACAGGAAGATTCATTTTTCAAACAGTTGGTTCGAACGTGCGCCAGTTCCTAGATCGATAATGGTTGTTAACAACTACGTAGAAGTCAACTTTCGACACAACGGGATGATCTATTTTTAATTCGGTAAGATAATAATAATAATAATAATAATACTTTGATGTTAACTTTATTCTTATAACGTTCTGATAACTTCCTAGCAAACTAAGGATCCTCATTTTACATAATACCATGTACAAAGTCCGTACTTTATAATAACGTTGAAGAATAATGTTTAGCAAAAAGAAATTGTATTATTATAACGTTAACCGATACAATCCCCCCTTCCACGATCTCTCGACTAACCTAATATCCAATATGATGGATACACGCTCGGACACAACAAAAAAAAGATAGTGAATAAAAATCTTCCAAATAAATTTTATCCTGGGCAAGTGCACCTAGCTACTATTAACTAGATTACATGCAACTAGGTTACTTGATACGTCTCCTGCAACACGGAAGAGACCCGACGTTAATAAGGTTTAACAACTTCCCTATCCATGAAGGTAGAAACCTTTTTATCCACTCTCTCATCCCTTTTTTTCTGAGTAAAATGAACGAGAAAATTTGAATATCGCTTATCCCATGTTGTAGAACATTATCCCCTTGGTAATTTCGATTCATCCTTTAATTCCAGATTATGGAAAAGATACATTAACAAGCCGGCCAGTAAATAAAACATTGCCGAGGCACAGGAAGTGTTCGGCATGCCGGACAAGGGACAACCGCAAAGTCGGCAAAGACTGCAGGCAAGCTACCGGTGCCATCACTGCTGCTGCTGTTTCTGTTGCTGCTTCTGCTGCTATGCCGTTCCGATATCGGTACGAGGAATCGGTAAGTCGTCAGTGTGTTTCTGGAACTCACGTACCATTCGGACGAGCTCTACGAGCGAGTCTCGACCTTCCTACGATCGTTTCTTTTGTACCGGTCTAAGCAACCTGTCGTTCTCCACACGAGAGAATTCGAAAGTGGGGACCTTTACTCGATTGTTAACTCACCCTCCCAATCTTCTACTGCAACAACGATTATAATAAACTCTTCGAGTTTTCCACAATCTTATTAAACACTTTTCACATACAATTAGAAAAATATATAATTAAGACAATCTAGAAGTATTGTAAAATATATTTATTATCAATCGTTTAAATGATCAATTTTTCTATAGCGAAATATTGAGTTGGTGGATAAAAAAATATTGAAATTTTGGCCACTATTAAACGGGAAAATCCGAAACATTTTTTCCGCCAACCAAATATAACGAAGGAAGTGAAAACTATTTCTTTCGTTTAATTGTGAATTTTTTAAATCAGACCACTATTGTTTTAACAATGTTCAGTTCCTCTAGTAACCGTTGATCGTGACCTGGTAAAGGTCCAATTAATTGAAGAATCGTTTTGATTAGGAGCTGTTAGAAGAGGAAGGAAGCATCTAGCCGTAGGTGTGGGTTCCAGGTATTAACTTGTGGACAGGTGGGATGGTACGAGGACATCGATATTGGGTTAGTTTTTGCCTAGAGTTTCTAGTTTCCACAGTGGTGCAATGAGGCCTGCACTTCCCGTAGACGATCGCTAACACGTTCCAGATACTAAATCTCACTTGGGACAAATAATCGTCGTCGTCGTCGATAATGAAAGTGACAGAAAAACAGGTCAGTCCTTTTGTAAATAAACAAAAATAAAATAAAAACTACGAGCTGTTTATTCTGTCTGTCAACGTTATCGCATTATCATCGAGGGGGAGTGAGAAAGGAGGTAGGGCTTCGTATTAATTTATCCTTTATACGGAAAATATATTCGATGTTTCACACCGTCGTTGATTTTTTTTCTCTCTCTCTCTCCGTTCTATTCGGTGATACGACGGCGTTCGATATATCGAAAGAATCGACGAGAAAACGACAACAGGATGCAAGTGGCGCGTGTTCCCTTGCTTCGTCCGCGAATGGACGGACGACTTTTTTTCACGGCTTCGCCTAGAAATAAATATAACGCTCTCTCATCGATTCAACCGTGATTCACCGGATGTACGAGAAATTCGACTCGGTTAACAATTTTTCGCCTATCTTTTTACGCGAACGATTTATTTAACTAATAAACTTTTTCTCGTGTCTTTCTTTTTTTTTTTTCTTTTACTAATTTTCTTCTTTTCCTTACAATCAGTTTGAAGTTGTCAATGGGTAAATACGAATATGCAATATGTATTAAACATAAAAATATATATAAAAAAAAAGAAGGATTACGCGGAGGTGGTAGATCGTGTTATGTCAATACTCGAGGTAAAAGTTCGGTGATAAAGTAATCGTGAATTTTTCTCACGTTCGACATTACCTTTCTCGTCTTTAAAACCCACGCGAGAGGACCAGTAACGGTATGGTAATGTAGCGAACATCATCTCGAAGTTTGACTTTCATTATGGTTGGGTGCGTGACCTTTCCAACGTGGTCCCTTATCTACCTGTCGATGCGTTAAAACCACTACTTTTTCCCACGTACGTCAGACCACTGGCCGGTTTTTAAACGTCTCGTAAATGAGTTAACATTTAATCTAATACGCTTCTTTCTTTTCTTTTTCTCTTTCTCTCTCTCTCTCTCTCTCTCTCTCTCTCTCTCTCTATCTGTTATGAATGAGATTATGATCAATTTCATTACACGAGACAATGTTTCCGTTAATAACGTTCTTAACCCTTTTATTTTACACCGAGTGTAAAAAGATACGATGTAAGAATGAATTATCGTAAGGAAATTTGATATCCCAAGAAAATGTTTGTAGATATCTCGACAGTTGTTTACTTCCATTGACTTTAATAAAGCTCTTACACTTGTAGCATAAAATAATACTCTCTCTCTCTCTCTCTAGCTTTCTCGAATAAGCTCTCTCTCTCTTACAAACTCTCCGAGAAATCCATTAGCGCCCAAGAATGTGTAACACTTAATGGCCTTTCGAGATAGCATCGGACTAGATGAGAACTATCTGAAATTGCCTAACATTTGGGCTTTCCTGGCCAGTAAAAAATAAAAAATAAAAACCAACAACGAACTTTATAAAATCCGTTGGAGATTAATTTGAATGATAATCGTTGTCGTTTGTCATCGGCAAATCGTAAAGCAAAAAAATGACGTATGAGTAAAGAAAAAGGATAAGGAGAGAGAATGAGAGAAAATGAGAGAGAGAGAGAGAGAAAAATCGATTAAATGAAATAAGGAAGGATACCGCTTGCTTCCTCGTCCCCACCATCACCGTTTGGAGAACTTTGTTTGGAGCCGACTTTTTTTCCGAATCCCAGGGCCCAGGCCCCTGTCCACCGTCGGAAGATTTATGCTGCCGACATTGAAACTAAATTACACCATAAATTAGCCTTAAATTCGTGCTTTCGATGCAACCCCGGACGGCTTCGAAGAGACACCATACGCAACCCCCCACCCCACCCCACCCTAATTGTCCTTTTTTATATTCCCTCGATATTCCTCTTCAACTACTCTCGTATTCTTTTTTCTACCAACTCCCATCTCTCCCAACTCAATCCTTTTGCGGATCGAACGCGTAATTAAATGTCGGCGAACAATGAAACATTTGTTTGGCCCGTACGTTGACAGGTCGAAACGCTCGGTAATGCCGGACGACGAGTTCGCTTGATTGACGTTTTCGGTACGCTCGATTTTTCGACTCAAACTGATCTCTGGAGTTCTTCCTTCTCTTACTTATCTTATATACTTTTCTTTAACGCATTTAAAACCCTCCCTATATGTACATATATATATATTATTTCCTCCTGTTCGCTTTAACTTTCTTCTACTATGATCAAAATATATTATATTACGTATAATTGTGTACCGAAAAGAGAAAGAGAGAAAGTACGAGGAAGAAAGGGAGAGAGAAAGAGAAGTATCGATCGACGAATAAATAAATTCTAAAGAACGTGAAGGAACTCCGTTAAATCGAGTATTTCTGATTGAATATGTACGGGACATACGGCACGTTGGATGAGAAAATATTTCAACCAGCGCTATAAAGCATAGTTTCACCGCGTGACATCGTCATAAAGGTCTAGGAGGTCGCGCAGTTCTGCCTATCGAAAGGAAAGATTTATCGCTTCGGGTCAAACCTATTCTCGTATCTTACGGACGTAACTCGAAATTGTTGTTGTTCGTTTTAACTGGCCAATCCTTTTTTTTCTTTTTTTATATCATTTTATTCTCATTCGATTTTTCTCAAAAGTGAGGAAGATATATGACAGGAAAAAAATAAAACAGAAAAAAAAAGAAAGAACAGCGTATATTTGGCGAAACGATTGGCACAGGATCTGCTATATTTTACAATGTAATTACGTATTCCGAGCGTGGCCGACGTCAATTGATTTCGTGTCACGTTGTCGAAGTAGCATGGTTGGTGGTGGGTAGGGGGAGGAAGGGAGGAAGAAAGGGGGGGTGGTTGGGATAACAGAGAAGGGGCAAGAGAATGATTGCACACTTCGATACGTAACGGGAAACTGCAAGCGTAATCAAGCTGAATTGCAGAATTTGTCATTTTCTCCGCGGATTTGAGCACTTCAATTACGGTCAATCGAAATGGCCACGCCGCACATACACACACACCCTCCCAAATCCAGCTTTATTTAAAATATCCTGAATGTTTTAAAATGCAGTAAAAAGCTACCATTAATTGCCGAATGTTCTGGCCGATACGTTACGTCGTATTTGTTGTCCGGAACGATTCCGTTACGCACGCACAATGCAATATCTTTGTCTGACTGCTGGACAACAGTGACAGGTAATTACAAAATGGGAAAATAAAATAACGAAAAAGAGAAAAGAGAAAACTAGAAAAAGAAAAATCTAAATATAAAGACAAAATAAAATAAAATAAAATAAAATACAACGAGCAAAAATAAATAGGAAGAAGAAATACAGGACGTAAAACTTGGCGTAATGCCGTCCGGGTTGTTTAACTTTGACGAGAAAAGGGGAAATAAAAAGAATTTATATCTTTTTATTCGACGATATAAAAACATTTTTTAGATTTTTTTTTGGTTGAAATAAATTTAAAGCCATTCAAGTACAACATCGATTGTTCTTTTTTCCGTTTGTATTTTTATTTATATTTTTATTTTATTTCATTTTATTTCGTTTTATTCATTCATAGTTATTTATAAGAAATAATAAGAAATAAACGAGATGCACTTTGCTGAACATTTTATAAATCATGATATAACCAGAACGTGCATATATATATCTCGAGAGAGAGATAATGCAATATTTTATTTAATAAACAAAATGATCTCAACATAACGTGCGACCTTCAGGTACAAATATCATACATAAACGTAATATACATCTTCTAGAATAATATATCTAGATGCGAAGTCTATGCTTATAATTATTACTACCGTTGTTTTTTGTTCTTTTTTTATTTATTTATTTATTTATTTATTTATTTATTTATTCTCTCGTACGTGTGCGTGTGGTCACTTTAATATTTGTTTGTAAATGCGATCTATTTAATAATAACATGGTGAGTGAAGAAAGAAGAGAAAAAAAAAAAAAGAAATAAAAATATAGCATCACCCAAAAAATCGATTTCGAGTGAGCTTATTACGTGTCAACGCATATATTCGTTTACGCGTGTGTGCGTGTATCACACTAAACAGCAAATACATGTATATAATTTACATAAATACGTATATATTATGTCATATATTAATATGTATAATTAATTACGTTTAATCGAATTATTTTTACTACGTATTATAATAAGTAATACGATATATTTGAGATGTTAGTAACGTCTGCGATATGTTTGGTAACTGTTAAATGTATAAGACTAGTGTTAATGTTAAGTTATTTTACGACAATGTCGTTCCTTTTTTTTTATTGGAACCTCGAAAACTTTGAGTAATCACTACTCCCTAAAATGTTTTATAATCTATAAAATTCAAAAAAGAAAAAAAAAAAAGAACAACAATGTTCTTTATCTTTGCACATCGTTATCCATAAGAAATTCTTAATTGTTATATCGTAAAATGATTATTTTCTTTTATAATTCAATAAATATAATACTAGAAGGAAGTCTGTAAACGAGCTTCGCGTAATCATATATCGACGTGATTCTTAAATTTATCGAAAAATCTACTAAAGTATATTTTCACAAAATAGAATAATAATAATAATATTAATAATAATAATAAATGCAAATAGATAAACGAAATGTACAAAACGATCGATGAGTCAAGTTAAGAGAATGGAGAAAATCTTAAGAAGAAGAAGAAGAGAAAAAATGAAAGAGAAAAAGATAAAAGAAGATGATTAAAAATACATTACTTGTATTAAATATAAATAATAAAAAATATTTATAAATATATATATATAACTAAATGTGTGATCATTTAAATCTAGAAAGAGGGTAGGAAAAGAAATACAATGAAAATGACGATAAAATGAAATAATAATTACATATAACACAAACGTCAAACGTTCTATCTTACGATCAATTACTTTATAGTAATGATGTTTAACACATGTATACTGGCACATTTGTAATTGGCACGCTTTAATCGTTCAAAGTTGAATCATGAGAAATATTATTAGAATAATCTCAACTGTAGTACCGCGAATTATTCTTTTATCCACACTAATAATGACTTTACTTAAAGTATCTAATTAAAAACCTGATACCTAATCTTATTTAAACTATTACAGTTACACTTCACATCTTTAACATCTTCTAATTGTCCTGTAACTAATAATAAATATACGAATAGATTCTACGAAAAAGTTTAGTCAATTAGACCAAAGAATTATTATTTTTAATCTCTGTCCTACGAATTTTTCGCAGTACATCAAACAACATTCCTTTATGATTGTGATCATCGTTTAGTTGGGGTTAATCAGTTGGTCCTCCCTGATCGAGATAAGGAAATCTATTTAATAGATAAACAACTTAATTACCATTAACCTCAACGGTGGTAACAGAATTACCAAAATGTTCTGTCTCTGTGACAGAAGAGGAATGTGGTACGGTAAAACTACCTAATCCGCTTTCCACAAGACTCATCAAACTATCTTGGCTAGTGGATGCTGCACGTTTATCACCGCGAATCTTATCTTCCAATTTTTTCTTCTCTTCGGCTGTTTTATCAACCTTACCGTTTTTAGTATTTTCTATGATCAATTGTTCGAATTTCGATAATGGCTTTTCCGTCAGGTTATCCGAAATATCATTATTAACTGGTATACCGTGTTTGTTGATCGTCGGTTTATACGTTTTAACTTTAGAGTGACCTTGAATAATTAGATACATCGGACCTTTAATAGGTTTGGCCGGTTGTTTGTAATGTGAAAATATTGGATCGGTTGTCAAACTGGGTACTGTTGTTGTTTGCGGTGGTATAGCAGTGGTCGATTCGGGTTTAATCGATGGTTTCTTCTTAGAGTTCTCTTCTTCCTCGGCGAAAAGCATTGCTAAAGATGACTGATTAGTTTCTTCCACTTCGGAATTTTTTGTACTAGTACTGGAAGATACTTCCGTAAACGGAACGGTGGACGTCAAAACGGAGGATGTGGATGTTGTTGTCATTTCAGAAGGACTATTGGATTGATAGCGATTGGCCATTTCATCATCCCCATTGACAGTTTGCAGAGTTAACGTAGAAGGTGCTGGTAGACTTGTGTACGAGCCTGGAAATCCTGACTGGATTTGCGGTGGTCGCGAATGAGTTTGATCGATGCTACTTGTTGGACCCATCATACCCTTTAACGCTGGTGCGTGCATATGTGACATGTGCGATGCCATATGCGACATTGTCATAGGCGGTGGTGGTCTAAAACCAACATTCGGACGCATACTGCCAATGAAGTGCATCATACCGTGATTAGGTCTTGATAGAGAATGCATAGACGAAAGAGACGGACCAGAACCGAACATATGTGTTGGATTATTCATATGTCGAGAAGGTGTCATAGATAATGGTACAGATTGATGAGAAATTTGATGATGCTGATGAGACATCATTTTATTCGGTGTCGACGATTGAGTCGATGGATCGTATGCGAACGTAAACGAGCTTGTCATCGTATTTGTTTGTACTTGAGATTTGGACGATTGTTGAGATTTTTCCATTTCCGAAGTCAAATTTTCTGATACGTTCATTGACATTATAGGCGATTCGGTTGAAATCGTTTGATTATGTTTATTGATATAATTGGTTGCCATGATAACAGCAACAGGGGTTTTATTCTGTACTTCGGAATCAACGATTGATGGTGAATTAGCCACGACAATGTGCATTTTAGGAGAAGTCTTGTCCAACGATTCTTCTTCGTTATCTTCCATTTTCGTATCGAAGTTAAATGTTGAATTCGAAGACATTGTTTCTGATGATACTAGCGGAGAAGACGAAGACAAAATGTCGAAAGAAGCAGTACTCTTTTCACCAACGACAACCTCTTCGTTCTCGTTATTCTCACCGTCCACAATAATGTTTGCATTTTGACCAATAACGACCTCGTGATTAGATGAAGCTGCCACATGATGATCAGTATCGTAATGATCTCGCGAATGATCAGGGGTTTGCCATGTAACTTGATTTACTTCAGGAAGGGTTGAAGTAGGTCCATTATTAGCCAACCATCCACCGGAAATAGTTTGAGTTGACTGATAAATAAGGTTTGACTTTTCGAAGGATACTGAGGGCGTAGTGGTAACATCGTATCTAGGTTTTGTCGATGGGAAAGGTGTGTAAACATTCTTAATGGTTTCGATTTGAGAGATACCTAGACCCTTAGATGGTAATTTTGAAGGAGTTTGGAGATATTGTGGTCTAGAGGGTTGTAACGAAGGAGAATGATGCTGGTTATAACTCTTTGATGGTATACCATAATATTGAGGATCTTGAAGTACCGGGCCCTCTTCAGTTTGCGTACTTAATTGTTGAGATGGTTCGACGTAACCAGTGATTTTTTCTTTAGACAAGATACCATTGAAAGCAGTTGACGGTTCAATTTGTTTCTGAACAACGGGAGGTGGTAACATCATTGTATAAGGTTTAGTCTTTTGATTGTAATATGAGCTGGGATAATAGCTCGCTGGTACAGCTTGAATCCTATTCTGATTTCTATAATCAACAAGACCATTTCTAAAGTTAGTAGTACGTAAAACTTTAGGTGGTTCGGCGCCACTGCTTCCAGTAAAATCATTCCTATAAGTGTTATCCTGACTGGTTCTGGTAAACTTAGGACCATCGACAAATTTCAAGAACTGTTCGGGTATCTTAGGACTAGTTTTCTTAGCCGTTACTCCGAGCACCAAAATATCCCGTTTCGCAGATGCTTCAGTTGTGTGAGAATCCAACCAGTATTGAACACGATCCAATACTGGTGGAACGTAATCGAAAGTAGGATTGTTCTTTAGTGGATCTCCCCGCCCAAGAGGCGTCCATTCGTCGTAGTCCATCCTTGGGGAGAACACTCGGGGTTTGCTGTCATTGGTATCTGTGAACAAAAAGGGATTTACCAAGTTATTATTATTATTATTATCATCCTGGAAACGTTATAATACTGAAACGGTAGATATCTCTTCTATCTTGTTATTTCTATTAGAAAACATGGTAGTTATATCACGAAGTTTGATTTACAACAACTACGCTATCGGCATACCGATTTCTCAACTCGTATAAATTTATGAGCTTTATATCCTACTTCATAATACGTTCTAGTAGTGTATGATGAAAATTGATGAACTACTCGTATAAATTTACGCGTTTCTACAAGGGAAACTACAACGTCATCATCGAATATTCGTCTGTGTGTATGTACGTATATAGTATGTATGTGTATTATAGTATTATATGTGTATTATATGTGTATTATATGTTTATCTATATACAAATGCATTGCCTAAAGGTAATCGTTAACAAGTGTCACAAGTGCAAGCTATCAGTCCCGAGCAGTCAAAGAAGGTACCCTGTTACAAAGTTGCAATTCACCATAAAAGACAGTAATATGGGCATACACGATCGTACAGAGTGTTTCGTTCAAGGTGAGGAAGCATGGAGAACATGACAGGTAGGTACTCGGAGTACAGCGTTGATGCATCGACGATAAAAGAAAGAGAAGACTGCTATGTGAGATGAGAGAAGCCGATGGCACCCTTTCACCGTAAGAATAAAACAAACAACCGCCTTTTCACGCGAACGAATAGGACCACGAAGAAATGGACGAATAAACGTACTACTCTGTTGAAGGAAATTAAATTTAATTGAGACGCATCAGAGAGTACCAACATGGCGTCTTTAACGATCAGTTACTTTAAAACGTGATTGCTATTCTCCAAGTTTCACGTGCTCTCTCTCTCTTTCTCTTTCTCTCCTTCTCTTTCTCTGTTTCTCCACTTCTACAACATCGGTCGTGGTAATCACCTTGCTCTCCGCGTGATTTACGAACAAGCATTGCCTGTCATCGGCAACCATCGGCCCTATCTACTACCAACCACCCCTTTTTACACGCTCATCGTTACTCATATTCGTCTTATAACAAGATCTCCGCTTGCGGGACAGGTAACTTGTTGAACCTTTCAATAAAATCTTTGAAGATATTCAAACTAATTACGAAACTATTATTCAATTTTCACTTCTCTCTATCGAAATTTGTATTATAGTCCGATATAAACGATAGAATCCTTTAAACAAAATATATATATTTATATAAGCATTTAATATATTTCATATAATAGCGTTTACATTAATTTTTATTTAATTATACTATCATACAAATATCTTATATTCGAGAAATGTTCATTCGTAAGCTCAATCGAGGGAAAGTTCTCTACGTTTGCATTAGCCACGCTCATTACGTATACCATTAAACTTAATGTAACTCGTTGAAAATTCATAGGTCGATTTGCTTGCTAAATGACATTATATTCAAAAGAGACGAGCAATAAACGCATATACGGGGTCCATTAAGAGAGAACATTCAACTCGGGGTCACGCATTTTCTCTGACATTATCGAGCCAATCGATGTTTCTATTCTGACCGTTCACTGTTATACATATGTCAGATGTAAACTGTTATGGCTTGTGCATGCGCATAGAGATGTACGGTTATGTTATTCAACAATGCTTGTTCCATCCATTGACTTGATCATCAAAAACTTTCATATTAATACTTACGACGATTTCTTTATCTTTGAAAATCTGTTATACTTTCAATTTAAATCCATTAAATAACATATAATATAATACTAACTTGATTGTAAGTATAATTGAAAAATAAATAGAATATAGAAAATAAAAAGAGATTTAAAAAAAATATCAAGGATTTTCTTCCCCATTGGATATTTAAAAGATTGTTAAAGATTTGATCTTGATTTATCGTAATTTATTTTTAATTATATACAAGCTATCATATGTAAATAATGTTTCGAGGAAAATCATCGTTAGTATCTGCAGTGAATTTATCACTTTACGCGTTACTATAATTTTCATACCGACTTCCATATGTCGAGTTGCCTTGTTTAACTAGTTATGCATAGAATATGAACGTATGCATACGTATGTTTGTATATATATGCATATATAAACACGTGCATTAGAAACGTTACACCAAACATAGATATATGGATGTGAAAGCATACGACAAAGGAAAGTAATAACCTCGTAAATATGCAATTAAATCGATCCTTGACGTGTTATCTATATTTAAATACCAACTAAAATATAATAACATTCAAAGGTAGTGTCGATAAATCAATATAAAAATTATAATGTATGTAACTTTAACAATACGTTAGATTTTTTTATAAACCGAAACATATAGATAAACATCCATTTTAATTAACGTGATAAGTTACATTTCACGTGGAATCGATAAAGTCATAGAAAAATGAAGAGCTTCGAAATAGGAAGTGCTAGAGTATTCAGCCGAGTATTGTCCTTCCTTAAAATATATCGGTGTGTTTATATGTGTATGTTTATATATATATGAATGTATGAATGTAAGTATTTTGAAGATAGTAGGTAAACAGTCGACCCTTCCTATCTAGCAAGCTTTTTAATTTCGAATTCTAGATTTTTTTCTTTCCCTCTATCTCTCTCTTACACACACACACACACACACTCTTTCTTTCATTCTTTCTTTCTTTCTTTCTTTCTCTGTTATTTAGACTCGACTCGCCTAGCGAAGATTATTCTTTTTGTCTTGCCCATGTTCTTCTTCCTTTTCTTTCGTTTTTTCTTCTCTGATTACAACGGATGGATGAATGTTTCCCCGTATCGGTGTATATAGGCAACGTCCAAGGTGTATACACACGTGTGCACACACAAAGAGGTAAGCGTACTTGAATATCCCAGGAGGACAGAACGAGCCGCAGGCGCCAGCACTCGAGTCATCTCGCATAAATACACGTGTCGTGCAATACAAACGTACTTGCATGCGCGCGACCGAACACGGTTATTCCTCCACCACCCCCATCCCCACCTGTCACCCCCGACCCCCATCTTTCATCCATGCAGTACTCTCTTATGTACAACGTTTCCGTTCCCTAGACCAGAGACTCTCCAGTTTGCTCTACTATCCTTTACTTCGTTTATTTCTTCCTTTTCTTTTTTCTTTTCTCAAGAATTAACAGATGACGAGATTCTAAAACAATTTCTATGAGAGAGAAAAAATAAAAAGAAGAAAAAAAAGTTAAAACGTTTTTATTTGACTTTCTATGAAAAACGTTCATTTATAAATATCTCGTGCTTGTAAAATTAATTGACGCAGTTAACCGTGCTTCTCTTATACGAATAACATTAATTGCCGCGATAAAATGAACGATCTAACTGATATCAATTTAATTAGCCCATATGTGTTCTAATAGTAGAATAAGGGTACCTTTACTCATTTTAATGTAATCGTTAAAATAGAAACTCTTAGAGATACGAAAATAAAATATTACAATTTACGTTTCATTATTTTGTTTAACTAAAAATACGATATTATGGATCTAACTAACAATAAAACTAAGATGACCTGAAAAACTATGTTATATCTGTGATCTAACTATAACCTACGAAATATAATTATTTGAAATAATTTCGTGAAGGTTTTCTTAAATATTAAATTGATTAATTAGTCAAACTAAAGCAATTTGTCAACGATAAAACTTGATCTTCGATATTATTATTCTTCCCATTGTCCTAGCACATTAAACATTTAAGAGTCTTAAAATAAGTATAAAAGTAATAAGTATACTATGACCTGAAAAACTAATATATTAGTGATCTATAATTATTATAATCCGATGAAAAATATAATTTAACGAAATATCTCGCGAAAACTTGCTTCTTCTTCAATCTTTACCGTACTATTTACCTGCATTGATTGTGTTAGTTAAGGGCGAAAGCGTTGATTAATTAATTATGATAAAATTGAATAATCGTCGATTTTACTTTTCTCTTAGTTAGTCATTGTCCTCGTATTATTTTACGGTTAGTTATTTAAAAGATGAAAGCAAGCGGAGAGTTAGTTTCTTGTCCCACGATATACCATCTATACTTGTATTCGCGTGCACGTACGGTGAACTATTTTCAAGGAAACTACTCCGACGTACGTCGACAACTGAGTAAAGATTCATTAGGGTTAAGAGCTCGGAGTTAGTCTCGTCGGTTGCTGTCGGTGTTACCATGCTCTTCTTCATCTTCTATCTCCTTCGTCCATGCGTTATTCGTGGTCATGTCTCATAAACTATCCAGTCAACTGGTTACCATCAACTTTGATAATCAATTTTCTATAACGAATTTATTAAAATAAACCTCAACAACTGCTAATCCATTTATAAGTTCCAATATTTCTAATAATATTATTTTATTTTTAAAACGATATTAAAGTCATTAAATGGTCTTAAAACTTTCCATCGTTTATTAATTTTAAAATGTTAGTACATTGGGTTGGTGGATAAAAAATTCAATGGTGAAAATTCTACATTTTTTTTCCCACGAACCTAATATTATAATTGTATTTTTTTTTATGTTATTTTACACTTACATGAATTTATTATTATATAATATAACTATAAATAAAAAAGCAATTGTAGCATGCAAAAGTTTATTAAGGAAAATAAAAAGGAAGAAGAAGAAGAAGAGGAAGAAAAAACTTTCAGAATAAACTAATACAATGAAAATGATGGACAAAAATGTCTAACTTTCTTAGTAGTATTTATCTCTTCAAATGACAATGCACAAAAGGAACTAGTTTTTCAGCGTCATTCTTAAGCTTTTGCTAGGACGTTAAACCGTACGATGATGTTAGTCTTCTAAAGTATTTTCAAAGCTAGGAGAAAGGAGATAAAAGGTGGCGTGAATTTGTCTAAAGAAGCTTCCTACCTTCTACTACTGTGACTACGAGTTAGTGCAGTGCATGCAACGAACGAACACAAAATATTAAAAGCAAAGTTCAACTGTGCAATAGTAGTAGTAGTATTTGTAGTTGTAGTAGTAGTAGTAGTCTCGTTTAAAGGCACCACCTTATTTTTTTTTTTTAACTTTTGTGCCAAACGTTGTCACTCGAAAGTAGAACACAACACGTGCAAAGCAGGGTTGACTAGGTAGATAAGAGTATGTCAATAGATTCTTTTTGAAGAATGTTAACATACCACCCGGCATATTTTCCTTTTTCCAACATTTTTACTTTATCAGCCAATCTAATATTTCATAATAGAATGCAACACCGTTCGTTATTCAGTTAGTCAATTTGTTCGATTGATTTAACATAAGCCATCACGTTATAATCTAAATGCGATTAGAATATGAACGATGAATTTTTTTTACAAGGATTATAACCGATTCAATAAACTAATTCCCGAATTAATACGAAATCAATATAATTATTGAACGTACTCTCTAATCGGGATTAGATTATTTAATTAAAACATTAGTGAATATTTTTCAATATTTTCTGTAATAGAATAGAAAGCTTTTAAAACAGGTTTTTTGCTTCATACTACAACTATGTGACAATGAAAAATAATACAAAGATAGAATCATAGCAAACGAAACGTTATTTCGTAATACGGCTTTTCATTTAGTTCGTATTCCCATCGGTCATACTACATATTGTATGTCACGCTTTTAACGTTTTCCCTTCGAAAAGAACGTAAAAGACCTTTTTCAAAGTGTATATATAAACCGTTCATATTTCATAAAACGAATTTTACCTGCAAAAGGTATTAAAATCTCGTTCGGGCGATTATACTTACATCTACTTTTCGCGCATGATTTTTTTCATAAAAATATATAAACGTAAATATATATGTGTGTGTGTGTATTGTATATTTCTATATCGAAAACGTAAGCGGCTCACAAAACGTGTACCATCGAGTTTTCAAATGTGTGTTGCGCGTAATCGACAAGAGTGTTCCTTTAGCATCGAGTAGTTTGACCCACTGACCCATCGTATATACGCATACACACTTGAACATAAATGTGACACTTGTCTGACGATCGATAGGATCGAAGAATTATCAAAATTTCAGGAAAATAAAAACAAGAAAAAATGTATTACCTTGTTTTTACAATAAAAAGAATTTCTTCTCACACGGTGTGTCGAAGTTATCGTAGTGTTTTTGATAAGATTAAAAGCAAGTACCTAGAATTGTTTCCTTTGAGAGAATATCGGTAAAGGAAAGAATAATTTTTAAGTAACTTACACTGAAAGTTCAACGTATCGAGCTTTTTGTTTCTTACGAAAGTTTTCAAAGTGGTAAGTTTTAAACGAGGATAAATCTTATCACGTAGCTGCACACACACACACACACACACACACATATATATATATATATACACAATAAAGTGTATAAAATACGGTTATTGCTAGGTAATTCTTTTGAATAATGCATCACTTTCATAGTAAAAACTTTATCATGCATAAATATAATATAACTTACGCTTCATCGTATGTATAACTGTATGTATATTTAATTGTATTAAAATTAATAATAAAAAAAGAAGGGAGAAAATAAAAAATAATAATCTAACGAACATTCGATCATTGTGTTACCGATTTTAAAATTAATCGATATCCCTATTCCCCTCTCACCCCGTTTTCATTAAAATACAAAAACAGTGTAATATTATTNAGGAGAGAGTAGAATAAAATTGCGACCCCATGATTCTCTTTCTCTCTCTCTCTCTCTTTATATATATATATTTTTATATACAAACTGGCATATACATATAATACATACAGTATGTACATAGAAAACGCAATGGCGCACATTTCGATTAACTTTTTTATAGTTTCGCGAGTCAATTCTGAGATTGCCATTTTGAAATCTACTTTCCGCTCGAAGAATCGCCACGGCAATCGAACGAAATTGAGGCCGTCGTGTTATCGACCCCTTGCCTTTTTTTTTTTATTTCTTTTTAGTTTTTATTTTTTCTATTTTTTCATTTTTATTTTTTTTTTATTTTTTGCCTTCTCTTTCTTTCATTCTCCCAGCCGCAAGAATTTTCACCAACCCCTCTTTTTGCATAGACATCCCTCGACGCGCAACCTTCTTCTCCAACGTCATTTTCCAAATTGTCGTTTTACAGTAAGAAACGGAAACGCGCAGCAGCACGGTAATATTGCTGCTCCATTTCTTCCCGCATTTCTCACTCACTCTCTTTCTCTTTCTTTCTTTCTATTTCTTTTTCTCTTTTATTTTTACCAAGGTTACACACAGTGCAAATTGGTTTTGTTATATCTCAAACGTGGTTATTATTATTATTGAACTAAATTCTTTTAAAACTTCAAATGGATTGGATTTTTGTTCAAAGATTTAACATATTCTCAATAGACTTTGAAGATTTTAAATTACGATTATGAGGTTGATGGAATATCGTTACGTGGAAGGCCCTTTTTCACGAATGCCATGACCTAAAGAGAAAGAAATCAAGAGAAAGAGAGAGAGATGGAGAGAGAGAGAGAAGAACGAATTGAGATGCAAGAGTATAGATAAGAACTGGCAAATCCCAAGACGGTCTTAGTTCTCCTTTGCTGTTGGAGAACTGCGAAAACACGCCAGTGATAAATCGTTATTTAGCTCTTGCCACCGGCCTTTACCATAGCACCGGCTAAATAAATCTCAAGGAAGTGAAAACGTTCACGGCCTCTCGATGGAATTACCGAGACGTTCCGGTTTCCGCTATTAAATGAATGAATGAAAAAGAAAATAAAGATAAAGTAAAGAAAAATTTAGAAGAAGAAACATTAAACGAACAAATTTCTGTTTAAAGGTTCCAATCATTTCTAAACTCTAAGAAAGATCTTAACTTTGAAATTTTCCAGCAAAATTTTCTCCATCCTTGATCAGCTTAGTCTTCTTAGAAAGTGTTGTGAATAATAATAATAATTGTTATTATTATTATTATTATTTTGTTGTTTTATTATTTTTCCATAGCTTCTGTTACATTGAACAACATGTTGTAGAAAAATGTAAGAAAAGCACTCACCGGTTTTATTTTCAAAAGACGTTGGTACACTCTGACAAGCAACGCAACAAAGTAGTCCGGTTAAAAGCAACCACCTGGATAGATCCGTCGATCCATTTAACATAGTCTGAAACAGATATATTTAACAATATTATTATATATAGAATGAAAAAAAAAAGATGATAAAGAAATAAAATCTTTTTAATGGGGATATCCAATTATTTTTATTTTTCAATCAATTATCCTTTACTCTACTATGTAACTTCGTTACTAAATTTGTCTACCTTTCTTATTATTTATTTCTTTCCATTATTTTCCTTTCCATTTCTTTTTCTTATATTTTTTATTTAAGGAAAAGAAGGAAAAAGAAATAAGAAAGGACGTAAAGAAAGAACGCACACCGATAAGGTTTCTTATTCTTTTTTCTTCCCTCTTAACGAAGTTCACCCATTTTTTTTCTCTCTCTTTCTCTCTTTCTCTCTCTCTTTCTCTCTCTCTCTCTCTCTCTCTCTCTCTTTTTGCAACTCTAACCAACAAGGTGACGATGATCGATCCATCAAGTAACAACGATCAGAACTCGATCTTGAACGTGCGAAAACCGGGAAGGGTATCCAATGAACGAATCATTACAAACGTTTCCTACGGTACAATTCTCGAAGGTGCTCCTTTATTTTCTTTTTCTCATATTTCTTTTTTTTTCTCTCTCTCTCTCTCTCTATCTCTCTTTTTTAATTTTATTTCGTATTTCATCTCTTTGCGTTTAAACGAAGGTGCCTCAGGTGCCTATCGAATGTTAAAGAGAGAGAGAGAGAAAAAAAAAAGAAGAAATTTCGTTAGCACGAAGTCAAGGAATCGATGCTGCGAAGTAATTGATTTACCGAGTTCGTTCGAAATAAAGAAAGAAAGAAAACTGTTCCACAAGTTCTTCAAAAAGGTATTAAAAAAAAAGGGAGGAAAAAGAAAAAAGATTATAAATTATATATACTACGAATTTATTCATCGAATTACATTTCTCGCAATCCTATCGTCATTTTTATTATCGCCGTTACAGTTTCTTATTCCCCTCTTCCTCTCTGAATCTTTACGATTTATCCAAGTTTCAATATTTTCCAAATGTATTAAATTTTCAGTTATTTCGGTGATAGAAAAATAGATAAATTTTGAAACTTCAGAGGGGTTCTTCTTTCGCAAAAAGGTTTCCTTTAATAACGCAGTTGCCTTTTGTAGGAGATAAAAACGAAGAAATTCACAATCAGTCGGTAGGGGTTTCTACGATATATACAAAACGTAATATACGCTGTCGGATTATGTCCTTGTCTTATACTTTTACGAGGTTCCAAAACGAGGACCGTATTGTGGGATATCTCGTAAAGTGAGTCATAAAGAGCCAACGTTAACTCCTATCAACCCATTCCACCATCACCTACCTAACCCCCGTTTTGGTTTCGTTCAACAAACCAAGAAAGAGATAACCAAGTATTTTCTTCTAACACCTAACATATTTTCCGGGATATTTATCCGCAAGCGAATAATTTTACGTGCGAAAAGAGGATGGGTAAGGGGGAAGGGTCGTGACCTATCCTAAGCGAACAACCTACGCGACCAGCAACGTAAAATTACGTTCCCACGATTGAAACCGATGACGTTTTTCCTATGCCACTTTATATCTTTCTTCTTCTTTATTTTTTCCTTCGATCTTCTTATTCTTCTTTTTCAAAAAAAAACAAGAATCATTATAAAATCTTTCAATTAAATGTAACAAATCAAATTAAAATGGAATAATTGTAAAATTATTTGAACGGTCTAAGAAGATCCCCATACTCGAGATTTTATAGCGATGTTAATTATGATCGTCGAATAACTGGTATCTAATTAAAGGATGATTCTGCAAAGTAGAGAAGTAATAAAGAAAGAAAGAAAAAGAAGAGGATGAGGAAAGAAAAAAATAAAAGATAGAAAGAAAGACAATATAGAGATGGGTAAAGTTACACAACTGAGAAAGGCGTATCTCAAAGTCTTTGCGAGAAATTCTCGGCGCGAATCATCCTTTCTAAGGTTTTCTATTTCCACTTTACGATAAAAGCTCTTGGGTCCGTATCTTAGATGACTTCAGAGGTAAGCAATATGAAGCTTTAGTTTAGATAAAAAGAAAAAATAAGGAAAGAAAGAAATATGAAAGTTTCTTCTCTGCCAGTAAATAATTAAACGATCGACTGAACATCTCACACTAAAAGAATTATTTATCCAAGCTGAAAGTGATATTAGTAATATGTTCATTGATTTTATATGTTAATTTAATCAATAATACTTTTCTCATGGATTAATTTGATAATTTCGAGATACTCGCCCCCGGGCGGGCTTTATAGTATCGTATCTTATTACACCAATACACCAATGACAATCACTGAAAAAGTCTGATGCGAGAGAGGTGTATTGGGTTTAAACCCGAAATGGTTAAAACTTTGATGAGCATGCAAATGTTATCTGTAAACTTGATTTTTCTATGTCGTCGGTGCCGATGACCCATACGAACGATGATACTTTCACCATGTTTGCGTGCGAACAGATTCTAACCATTCATAAGAACGATTGTTCTCTATCTCTCTCTCTCTCTCTCTCTCTCTCTCTCT
>JACGTP010000009.1:857497-941943 GCA_023678845.1 Mischocyttarus mexicanus
TAAAAAAATACTCTATATGTTATAACAAAAGAGAGGAGGAGAGTTCTGGTTAAATGAATAGAGAAGAAACAGAAGAAGAAGAAGAAGAAAAAAATAAATAAAAAAGAAAATAAAAGGTATTCGTTCAAAAGTTAAGCGGCCCTGAGATCGAACCTGGAACCACGAGACAGCGTGGCCCCGCGGTTTCACTTTATATCTCCTTCTCTCGCTCTCTAACGTGAGGACCACACGCAAGGTTACTCTGTGCGTGATCAGGTGTGTGTGAGAGAGCTCGTTCGAAAAGCATGGGGACTATGGGAATTTATGCGTGACGTCCACGTCGACGTATGCCTTCGATATCCGGTCTCTCTCGAACGAAACGACTCGATCGTGAATGAAAGTGGTCTTTCTGTCTTTCTTTCTCTTTCTCTACTATCTCTATCTCTCTCTTTCTCTCTCTCTCTCTCTCTTTCTCGTTCGGAGGTTACGAATTCGACGTCGAAGAGGATCCGAGTGTAATCGCTTCGATGAATCTCCTCCAACCACGAGTATTCCGCTAACGAGGACGTTCCTTTCAACCTTCTATTATCTCCAAAATAACGACTCTTTAAACTTCCTTTTTTTCTTCTTCTTTTCCCCTCTCTTTCTCTCTCTCTCTCTTTAACTCTTTCCTCTCTTTATTTCTTTCCTTCCACGGAATTTCTTCTCAACAATAATCATATATACTCGCACCCGTACTCCAGGAAAAATTTGAAGAAATTTCGTATAGCTTTAATTCTGTATAATGATCGAAAAAAAAAAAGAGAAAAAGAACGAATCCCGAGTTAATTATTTATCGAGCATTCCGAAGAAGGGAAGAACGATATTTTCCTCCTGTAATTTAATCTTACTTATTGTTAGTTTAATATTTCACCACTTTTGCGATATTCTCTTCTCCTTTATTTATTTTTGCTATTAGTCACGTTTCGTTATTTTGATCAATCCTTCAGGTAGAACCAAGTACGACAGTTTAAAAAAGTCTCAATGGTTAACGGTGAAAACGAAATCCTATCTAAATGAAAATATCCCATGTAATACCAAAGAGGATTACTTTTTATTCAAGGTAATCTTTTACATTTTTTTCTTTCTTTTTTTTTTTTTATTAAACCGTTCGAGAATTGTGATATCTTAATTTATGTGTTTTCTTCTGAGAAAGTTTCAAGACTCCAGTAAGGAGAATATTTACAAAAAGTTAGTATTCTTAAATTCTTCAGATGATTAGAGAGAGAAAGAGAGAGAAAGGAGGAAAGAAAAGAAGAAACAAAAATAGAATCTGAAGAAATAAAGATAAAAAATAGAGAAAAATAAAACGGGAGGATAGGGTAGGAAGAGGAAGTAAGTATGGAAAAATAGTATCTTGTAATCCGCCCCTGGAGGAGATAGGAAGTGCCGTAAAGGGGGCCACAAGGGAACCCACGGCCCCAAAACACTGGCCTATATTAGCTAAGAAGGCGTATTACGTATGCAGGCCGTTGGGCCCGGTTCTCTTCTCGCGTGCGATGAAATTTTTATCGTACCGTGCAGGGCTTTATGGAATGTACGCTCATGCGAAACCGTACCGATACGCAGTCCCACGAATGTTGTACACCAAGGAAGAAGAGGGAACTGGCACACGAGCAACAAAAGTACGAGCAAAAGCAAGAAAAAGTTGTCGGTCCTTCGTCGTCGTCGTTGTCGTTGTCGGTGTCGTTGTCATTGTCGTTGACGTTGTCGTTGTCGTTGTTGTTGTCTTATCTTCCCCAATCGAAGAGAGTGACCGAAAGAAAAAGATACTTCGATAAGATATTTAGATAAAAATACATTCCAAATTTCAAATACAACGAGTAAATTTAACTTCATTGAAACTTCATTCGAATTTAACACGAGAAGAGAATATGTCCTTTCCTCCTTTTCCTCATTTATATGGAAAATATTTTATACTCTAATTATATATCTAAGATAAGCAAATTGCTACGTGAAATAATAAGGATCGTTGTTGGTTATCGTGTACAAAGTATCAATTACGATATAACATTTCAATTTGAAATAAAAAAAAGAAGAAGAGATTAAAATCGAGACTAACAGTGTGCTATCATCGATTGGGGTGTTTTAAATTCATGAAAAAAAAAAGAAATAAAAAAGGAAGGGTGAAAAATATGTAAAAACCGTGAAACGTAGATTATACTTTGGTGATTGCAACGCGACTTCGTTTTAAATCTTGAACACGAGCGCATGGGAATACATTTTCTTTCGATAATATAAAAAACTATAATAAAAAAAAAAAAGATATCTAAAAGAGGGAAAATAGAAAGAAGAAGGATGGAATAGAAGGATCGATATATAATACATATACATATATAAATATATACATATATATAAATATAAGCATATATATATATATATATGCTTCCATCGTGAAATAATAATGATAACACCTTCCTACAGTTCCCAGAGAATTTAATATATGTACTATATACCTCAGAGAGCGCGCCCGAAAGACCTTAATTTTTAGATGATAGACTTTCTCTCTCGTGGTGGTGCTTCTCTTCTTTAAATATAAACGACTACTTTTGACCGACGTCGCCGTAAATGAAGTCACAATGGAAGCGAACGCGTACAAAAGAGAATTCTGCTCAATTATTCTGAGGAGCAAACCAGACGTATAACGGGAACCCCATGCAGTAATCCTCTAATAATGGCGAAAACAGGTACTTACGATTAAACAAAAATAACAATAAAAAAACAACAAAAAACGAGAGAGAAAAAACAAAGAATAAAATAAAGGGAGAAAGAAAGGGGAGAAAAATAATAACGTCGAATAGGAAACATTGCAATTTCAGTTTACACCTAGACAACTAATTTTTCCAATTTTTGTTTTATTCTTTGGAAAGGTTTCTTCGTAAGAAAAAAAGAAAGAAAATTTGTTGTCTCTTTTCAATTATTACATTGTGTTTTGTATTTTTTTTTCTTTTGCTCCCCCATGAAACCGAATCCTTAAAATTTCTCGAAGAGACGTTGAAAAATTTTCTACATGTACCGATCGTGTTCCGAATACGGGTCAGGATTTACATGCGTTCTCTCTCTCTCTCTCTCTCTCTCTCTCTCTCTCTCTCTTTCTGTCCTTCGGTATATATATACATATATATGAGGATTTTTTGTTTGTTTCCTTTTATTATTTTCTTTTTTTTTTTTTTATTTATTTTTCAACCTCCGTTTCTTTTTCTAGGTGGTCCCGTGGTTTGATTGGAGAAATGACGAAAGTTTACGGGGTTGCGTCAGGGTTGTTGCATCAATACCCATGAAATAAATAACACGTACGTTTCCCAAAACCAAAAACATTATGTATTCGTTTATTCTTACCGTTCGAATCAGTTTGTGTTTTATTAAAAATCAATGGGAGGGGTGTAGAAGAGAGAACGAAAATTTCTTTCTAAGATCTAAATTATCGAACGATTTTTATTCGTTCGAATAAATTTCGTCATATTTTCTTCAAATGAATAAACCCTAACGTATGATTTTTTATCGATAAATCTGATATAATATTTCATTTTACAATCTTCTCTCCACGTACTTTTTTTTTCTTTCTTCTTCTTTTTCTTCTTCTGAAAAACTTTGTGAAAGATACGAAATGAAGAAAAGAAATATTCGATTCCGATAGAAAATTCTTTCAAGTTGATTAACCTTCTTCTTCTTCTTCTTTCTCTTCTTCTTCTTTCCAACAACATTTGTATTAATAATTCAGTCAAATTTTCTTCGAGAGAAAAATGAATTCTCTCTCTCTCTCTCTCTTTCTTTCTCATCGATAGAATTTCTTTCGCGTAAATGTCACGAGAATGACATTAACAGATATAAAAGCAATATTAATCGAGGCACATTTTCAACTAATCCCTTTTTTGTCGGTTCTTCGTTTAATCGAAACTAACAAGCGAATCAAAAGTTTCCTTTAACACGTTCCTTTTTTCCATTCTATTTTAATCGTCATCTATCTAAAGATAGATAAAATACAACATTTACGATAAAAACATATCTAATGATCAATATTCCCTAGATACTTCAAATTCCACCAACGATTATTAGTTTTCTTATCAAAACTCTTTTCGTATTTTACTTTCGTCTCATATAATATCCGTTTTTGCATCTCATCGAGTTCTCTCTCTTCGATAATTTTTTCATCTACTTTTCATCACCACTCGACCACATTTTCATTTCGCAATTACCCTTTCGAGTTAGTTACCTTGCAAATACTCGTATATATATAAATTATGTATTTAATTCTTTTTAAATTCTTTCTCTCCATCTCGGGAATATTCGCATTTCGCGCGAACACATTAGCAAGGTTTGAGAAAGAAAAAACAAATAAATCAATGAAAAGAAAATATAGAAAGAAAATAACGTAATAAAAAGCAAACGAAACGTCGAGAACGTGGTTTTATTTTTTCCTTCAACTAATTTACAAACCAGAACGAATAATAATTTAATCGAACAGCAAAGTGGGTTCAAAAAATCTTTATCACCGAAGTATATCATTTCTCCTTTAAACTTCTTATATAATAATTTTATTTCTCTTTCTTTTAAATAATATTTATCGTCCTTTATTTGATTTTACGTTAAACGCGTTACAAATTGATCAATTTCGTGAATACGTAATATCGTTGTAAATTAGAAACGTTTCAAATGCAATATCCACACATCGATGTTATATTTTTTTTGCTTTCTTCATTTTTGATTTTTTCTCCCTCTCATTTTTTCTCCTTCAAGAGAGATCAATCTGGTTGGCAAACTCGTTACTATCTTGCAATAATCTCTACTGTATTTCTCTCAAAGTCGAGCAACCAGATCTCTTCCTCCTCTCCTACTACCACACCTATTCACCTACCGAACTCTCTTCAGTTACATTTAATGCCTCTCTATTTATTAAGCTTATCCCAACCATTTCGATGCCGAACGTTCAGGATTTATCAATGATTTAACTTTGTTAAATCAAAGCTGGAAACTAAAACTTGCGATAACACTTTTCAGACTTATCTCTCTCTCTCTCTCTCTCTACACTTCACTTGAAAATCCTTCGCTAAATAATTCAACGATCAGTCGGTTCATTTTTTTATCGTTCTTACTTCATTTTTTTATTCTCTCTCTCTCTCTCTTACTCTTTCGCACTCAATGTTTGCCGCATTACCTACGAGAGAGGCCTAAAAATCGATTGGTACTCCCAATAGCCTCTTGACCCAATACACCGATTCTTCAGAAAAGATCTTTTCCAGTTGACTGCGCTTATGAATTTTTCCACCTTCCTCTCACTCCTCACCCCACCCCAACCATCGTTGTTACCCCTTTTTTTTTATTTTCATATTTCTTTTTTTCTTCTTCTTCTTCTTCCTTTTTTTAGGTATAAATTTTCTATTTTTAATACAAGCTCACGTGAAAGCAATAAAAGGAACATTTATTAAATCGTTCGAATACGAGAATAAACATTTTATGTGATAGAATTTTACCAAATTTTAAAGCATATTTAAAAGATTACACACAACGAGATAGATTGTAAATAGTAAAAGTTTTAAATAAAAAAAGACAAAATAGTTCATGCTCGTTAGCCTAGAAATTCTCAGAGAACTTATCAACGCGAATAGTAATCCTCCGTACACTTTGTTTTCCCTTTTACATTCCACTAAAGTTTTATATACTTTTCATATTATACATGTATATATATTTTTTTGTGGTGTCATGAATATCAAACGATACACCAGTTAAATGCTCGTACCGCAAGTTTGACTCGGTCGACGTTGGTTGACCACGATAGTCGGAAAATTTTTGGAAAACTAAACTACCGTAACTACAAGAAAGAAAGGAAAGAAAAAAAGCATAAAAGAGAAAGAGAGAGAGAGAGAGAGAAAGATAAAGAGAAAAAGAAAAATGAAGACAGGGATGAATCGTATGGTAGCGATAGGACAAAAAATAAAAATATATATTCGTGAACGCAAGAAAAAAAGCAATCGTTGCAAACTACGAACTGGAGGGTTCGTGTTTAACCATTCACGACGTGAAACTTGCTGTGCTCTTTCGTAAAATTTCGAGCTTCGTTTTGCCAGCGTGTATTCGCGGCTTGTTGGTTTCGTCGTAATTCTGCATTGCAGAGAAAAAAATATATCTCTGTATATATATACAGATGTATATATGTTTCTACCAAATATATATATATAATGTATATGTATATGTATATATACATAAGTGTCTAGGGGTAGAAAAGTAAAATGTGCGGCAAGTAAATGAAAAATAAAGCTCTTTTCGCAGCTGGTTATATTCTCCGTAAAATCTCTAGAAGCGTAAAATCACTACACCCGTTGGGGAATTCAACATAAAGAAGAGAAACTGTAAGAGTCATCGCTACCACCCAACGACGAGAAAGAGGAGTTCGTCGTCGTCTTTTCCATCCCTTAGACGGGTACCTCTATCTCATTCGAGCATTTGTTGTCGTTTTCTACATTAAAGAGACCCAACATCTGGTCGTTTAATTATAAACCTTTAATTATAATATTTAACGTTAATGATCGATCGATAGTACGAACGAAAGTATTTCTTTTTTTTTTTTTCTTTTTTCCCTTGTCGTTGTTAATCGTATTTTACGAGTCGTTAAGGTTCTATCTGATGAAATAAACAAGTTTATATGCGTGTTGAACTATTTATTAAAAATTTTATCGGCAGATTATCTTGGAAAAAGAGTTACTTTACCATCCTTCGTTCTATTGCGAAATTATTAATAATAATCAATATTTACAAATGCGCAAAGTTTCAAAAAGATCTGACTGTTACAATTCCCACGGAGTTCTTGCAAGTACTCAACTTGGCGATTTATCTCGAAGTTAGAAAGAAACTAGAAGGGGGGAAGGGATAATAATAAATGCAAAGTTCCCATTTTTGATAGGAGGGAGGAAAAAAGAAGGAATGATGCAAAAGGATGATGCCAAGCAGATTCCGTTTTCTCATCCTAATCTTCCTCTCACTTTTGGATTTATGAATGCCGCACGTTGTAAAGGGACCGTAGCCATTTCCTGGTTGTAAAGGGAGATATATGAACCTTATGGGATACCGTACATTAAATCTTCTTTTTGCATACTCTTTGTATACCAACGCGAAATAGCACGAAGATTCATCGATCGTTCTTTCATCGATGAAATGCATCATAACGGTTATGAATTAATTCGTTTGTGTTATTTTTTCTCTTTTTTTCTTTCATTTTTTTTTTATTTTTAAATATATATATATAAATTTTTAACAAACAAAAAATAAATAACAATGCGCTTCATTTTGGAATGTGAAAAATGTTTAATTGAAATATCCTGACCACGACGTAGCAGCATCCCGCGTAAAACCGAAAACTCGAAATGTTTTATACATGTAATACTTACATTAGTACTAACTTCGTGCGACATACCGTGAAAACAGTTATTATACTTTTTCGAGAGAATGTTAGGACAATGTAGCCTCCTAGTCGCGCGTATAAGTTTTGAAATAAATTTTCAACCATGTGACGTCATTGCAAGTAACATGCTCTCTCTCCTCTCTTTCTCGTATGCGTCATCATCTCGCTTTGGTGAAACTAAAATTGCTCGTAGGAAGTTACCTCGACGTACTACACACTCTCGATTCAGGATATGACTTAAAATTAATGTAAAACGTTGGAAATACGAATGTTTCGTAGAATGTTTTGGTACCACCGTACGCGAGATGACATAATAAACGTAAATTCCTCTGCTGCTACTTTTACGTAGAAATTATAAAATGACCGAATTTAATATTATTGTTTTACGACGTTTTCAAAATTGTCAAGTTCGTAATTTCGAATATTTTCCTGTTTTGTAATATATATTTATAAAAAAAGAAAAGGAAGAAAGTATGTTTAAAAATGATTTCTATATAATTCTCAGCTTTTGTAATCCATCCCACCATTCGATCTATAAAAGAGCATCGTTGTGTACTTAAAAGTAGAACAACAAGTTTCTTGAAACACGATACTGGTTGACCTAAAAAAAAACCCTCTATTGTAATACCTATCTATTGTTTAAACAATATCTATATATATATTTAATTGTCATAGAAATGAATCTTAAAGTATACATGAGTTATATTCGAAAATACGTACCAGAACGTAATTTCTCTAACTTTACAAAATCATGGTACAATTCGGATAGCAATTTCAACGTAATACATGTAAAGTTTGAATTTTCCTGTAGCGTAACTATAGCAGTGGTGACGGAGAGTGTAAGGGAGTACACATCGAAGAGATTTCGTATCAAACTAGGATATTTCTCCCTCGGATACAGCAATGTTAAGAAAGGACGAAACTTTGGCACTATTCCTGAACGCCGATGAAACAGATGCAATTTCGCGCGTGCGAGAAGGGTCTTGGCAGAATGTGCCGAAGAGGAGAGGAAGATAAAGACGAAGTGAAAGACAAGAGAAAGAAAGAGAGAGAAAGAGAAGGGTGAAGAGAAGGGTGGATAAGCTTGGTATAGGGTGGAAAAAAGGTAAAAGGTGCCGACCCAGTTCGAACAGTTTCTATACGTTATCTGCGGCTGTCGCTTCGTTCGATTCCGTACGAGAAGACCCGGCTTTAGTAACAGCTTGCCAACTTACTTATTCCTACTCGAGTCCGCGTTATACTCAATACATGTAAATATACACTTTAAATCATGTGTATAACGGACGAGTCAATAATTATCACGATCTGAAAATAACGTAACATTATAACTATCTGTTATTATTTACTACTATTACCATTACTACCACAAACGCAATAAAAATATTCTCTCAAGAAGAATCAATTGAAAAAAGATTACAATACCATTCGACAATTTTCAAATATTTTTTTATCTCAAAGCAAACCAGTAACAAGAGATCAGCAAATACGAAATTTTGTATAACCAACACACACGTTGCTGTTATATTAAATATAACAATGTAATACAGACCAATGCGTTAATAAAAATAATATTTTGTTTAAACTCCTCAATGTTATTTTCTTATTTTACTTTTTTCTTAAATATTGTGAATCGATTAAACGATTAAGAAAAAAAGAATAGTACAAAACGAAAAGATTCTAAATAAAGAATAAAGCACCGAAGAGTTCCTTTAAAAATTAATTGATTTTATCGTTTAGCATATTATTAGTTTGAACAGAAACAGCTAGCAATTGCAAGCGCTATTAGTGCCAATCAAGCAATGACTTCGTGTTCCGAATTCACGATCGAATTAATACAAGAAATCAATAGGCACCGCAAACCGATTCGATTGAGGATGATGATGATGCATGCATCGGAGAACGAGACCACAAATCTAGAAATACCGCTAAACGATTTCGATCAACGTCGAACAAACGAATGAACGAACGAACGATCGAACTTTTTCTATACGAACTTTCTATCATCCATTACCCTTTTCTAATACATTTATAAATTCGAGAACATACTATTGTATTTCATCTAACGATTTTCAATACTCACAGAAATGAATTTATAGTTTTTTTTTATATATATATTCAATTAAACGGGTACGATAATTACTAATGAAATACTAATTAACTGAATAACAATGTTACTTTTAAAGTTGTCATTCAAATTGATTAACCATTACTAACTGTTACGTATAACCGATCGTATATTAAATCATTGTAACCTGAAAATACTTTGTGAACAATATATTACGTACCTAATAAATGAACATATTATAACGAAATAGATAATTAATAGAAAATTAACAATTACGAATAAATCGGTACGTTAAAAATTTTCTCTTTCGATGGAGAATAAATTGATGTCATATTTTGTACGATACATAAACAGCGTGAATAAAAATTTCGCGGATTAAAAAATGGATAGTACGTGATTTCGAGGGTGATGAAGACAAAAAAAAGAAAAAGGAATTAGAAAAAAAGAGAAACAAATGTTAGGTTTTGGACAAGGTGAAAATGCATTTGGGAGTTTCGTTATTCCCAGAAGTGAAAAGGAAGAAAAAAAAAATATATATATATATATATATATATTTATGTATATCTATCTCTATACATAGATATACATGCTTAAAAAAACCAAAACTCGGAAATCAGGCCGCGGTAGAGACAGAAGTTGATGGGCAACCCCGTCTTCCAACCCTTCCTTCTTCTTCTTCTTCCTTTACCCTTTAAATCTCAGCGGGGTTGCGCTCAAGGATAACGACGAGTCTCGGCTTAAGTCGTCGCTCGAGAAAACACGGCGATGCACTTAAATTAAGAACACAAGGTTTCTACTCTCTCTCTTTCTCTATTTCTCTTTTGCTCGCGTGTAAGACTGAAAAATAGTCGAGAAAGAGAATAGAATAGTTTCTTTAAGTTTTATTTTTATTTTTTTGTTTTGTATGTTTTCTGTTTATCCTCTTTCCCGATTTTCTCGAATTATTTTACCGTTAGTACGAATCTTTCCTCTTCTTCTTGACATTAGAATTTATTTGATGATATAGAAATTAATTATTATTTCGTAAAATATATATAATAAATTTATAAGTTTTTATAAGAAAAAAATCATCGACATTTAATACGAGATATTTCATTTAATGGAAATTCCAACTACGGACAAAGTTTCAAACGTAATTATCTCAATCGCGTTAACGAATCTAAATTTAATTGTAAGAAATATCGTAAGAATATAGATTGGATTTGTCAAATCCAATCAAACGATAACGTTTATTATACAGATTCTCGTTTTAACGATAACTCGTCGTAAAATTTCATCGTTACGATTAGTGCCAATACTTATTTTTCATTAAAGAATTTATCGTAGCATCTAAAGAAGATTTTCAATGAATTTTCATGAAAATAACACAGGTTAATATTATAAATATGTGACATTTTTTAAATGAATCGATGATGAGAAAAACAAAATTAAAAAAAGAACAACAACAACAACAACAACAACAACAACAACAGCAATAACATAGGTCGATACTAACCGCGATCATGGTGATTAAATGTACGTTTCCTTTTTCAAGAGCCTCTTCTTCCTTTCTTCAAGGGAGGGGGTTGTCGCGCATATGTATATATATATACACGTATATATGTAATATATATATATATACACACACGTATCCCGATCCTCAGAGCAATTCAGCAGTTTTCTCTATCAAAGTTGCGCCTCTAAAGCACCTGCAGCGACTTTTTCTCGTAAGCGAACATTCTCCGCTTTTCTCCTTTGCTCTTGCCTTTTTCTTCTTCTTCTCGTTGAGAACGATCGCGAACCGGTCCCCGGGACGCGGAGAGGATACGGACGAAGTGTCAAACTTCTTCCTCCTCCTCCTCCACCTCCTCCACCACCACCACCCCCTCCTACTTCTCTCCTTCTTACAACGATTTCTCTCTCTCTCTCTCTCTTTCTCTCGAATAATTAAAATATCTAAAATATTATAACAATATATTTATATATTTTTACACACACACATATATATATAAATATATATTTATTGTTTATTCCGATAAAAAAAGGTAAACTAATAGCTAAATATTTGTTTGGTTTTTTTTTCTCTTTTTTTTCTTGGTTTGACAGATAGCTCCTAGAGCTTAGATAAAATTGTGCAAGAGAGATAGAGATTGGCAGATAAGGTGGTTGGAGAAAAAGAGATGAATGGACTATGTGTGAAGGGGACGTGAATCCGGTTTGATAAAAGCTCCGCTTCGCTTGAAGCGCAGTGAAGAACTGAGCGAAGTGCCGGCCGGCCGAGCAGCCAGATGGGCTTTTCCAAGCGGCTTAACCAATCGCAACTTCTCTCTCCCTCTCCCTAGCGATATTCGCCTCTCTCCCTCTCTCTCTCTCTCTCTCTCTTTCTGATCCTTTCTCTTGCTTCCTCCTTCACCACCTCCTCCTCCTACTCCTTCTTCTTTGGTACATCCACCACCACCTTCGCCACCACCACCACCTTCGCCACCACCAGCACCTCCTCGTTCCTCGCCTCGTCGATTCGGATTCCACGAGAAACTACACTGCATCCCCCGTTTTTGTGGTACTACGAACACTTTGAACACTTTCCAACCCCTCTTCTTCCTTTTCATCTTTTCTAAGCTTTTCCGCACCTCGACGAACAAGCATTATTTTCTTTCTTTCTTTTTACTGTTTCTCTTTCGAGTTTCTTTCTCTCTCTCTCTCTCTTTAACTCACTGATCGGTTTTCTCGATCGAAGAGAAAGTTACCTCGATTTCGAATCAAGGAAAAAAAGCAACCCCCTTGATTTTGCCTCCAACATGTCCAATCCAAAAATGGTTCTTCCACCTTTTTTAAAATATCCTTCTACGATTTTCAACGTTAGAACGATTATTCGTATTTGAATGAAATTAGTTGGACGAAATGATCTTTTTTGACGTTTTACAAATATCTCGTTAAAATTATTTCATTGTTTTCTTTTTTTTTTCCTCGTAATAATAAATATGTTAGTATCTTTATCTTTATAACGATCTATAATTAATTCTCATTTCAAATATGATTCGTAAAGTAACGACTAATGATCGTGTTAGAAGACTTCATTATAAAATGAATAGAAAACGTTTAAAATACGTCGTTTAAAGATCATTCCATTCGTGTAGTTTCATCTTCTTTCTTTCTTTTTTTGTCCTTTCTTTTTTTATATACGTTTGCCGATACTCTAACCTGAGAAATACACTATAAGTGAGAAAAAATGTAAATATATTCTGGAACGAGTCTCAACTAACCTGGCCACGTCTATTTATCTTACAAGAATTTTTGGCGCGTTTAGGCGTTAACATTTTTTTTTCAAGATACACACACACAACACGGCGTCCCGAATTTTACTCTTACACGACTTTTTTTTTTTTTTTCCTATTTTTTATTTTATTTTTTTTCTTTACCAGTTTCTCAATTATTTTTCATCGACCGTATCACGCCGTTCTTCTCGTTCAGCTTTCTTTTTCTCTGATTCGTTTTGCAAATGAAATATCTACCTAGTTAAAGCGCGTCATTTTACCTTCGTGATAACAGAAAGAGAAATAGAAAGAGAGAAGAATATCAATTTAATTTGTTCGGTATTACGAAGGAAATTAAAAAAAGATTACTAAAAGAAAGCAGAGACTTTCGTATGAAATTGCGTTACACCCTTTATTATTATTATTATTATTATTATAACTATTATTTTTATTATTATTATTATTATTATTATTATTTGTCCTAGCAAACTCGAGTACGGATTTTCATCGTTTTCTTTCCTACTTTCGCAAATACGATTTACATTTCTACTACTTTTCTATCGTCGTTTTTCTAGCATATCCGACGAGAAAGAAAGCAAAAAGGAAAGGAAGAAAAAGATAAAAAAAATCTCTGATGAGTTTTCATCGAAAAAGAAAATTGGTACTTTTACGTGTAAAACCAAATTGACAAATATTACATTTGATTTTTAATGCAATGTAATACGATGGAACGATCTTATTTCCTGTTTAAAGAAAAGATCGCTGGAAAGAAACAAAAAACGATCTATCGAATTGCATACGGTAATTTAATTGAAAACAATATCAAAAATTTAAAAAAAAAAAATGTGATTTAAAATTGTATGGAATAATATGATAAAATAGAAGAAAATAAAAAAGAAAATTGAATGAAAGAAGGAAGAATGAAAGATGACAGCTAGGAATAAAACAAAGCTTAGAATGGTATCCTAACGTCTACTACATGTAGACGCCAAGTTGTTGGCATCGAACGAGACGTGATCGAGGCCTCACTTTCGAAGTTGCCTGCAGAGTACTCAGTCAGTCAGTTGGATTATGGCTTGGTCGCTTTCCTAACGACGGGCCATGCTTTTACCAACGAGACGATGCTTTTACACGCGCGTGACGTGACGTGCCGTTTTCATTGACGTATTACAGGTCTACACGATAAGTCAAAGAGAAAGAAAGAGAACGGAAAGGTAAAACCCTCCCACCCTTTTGCTTTGCTAGCGATATAGAAACGATTGAATCAATGGGAAAAGCTACGAACGTTCATTCGTTCCTTCGTTTCTTCCTCCCTTCCTTCCTACCTTTCCTTCCTTCGAAAAGGGATAACTTATTGAGAAAGTATCAGGGAAACGCAAACTTTACCTTCTCTAGAAACTTCAATCATTCGGCTCACCGATCCAGACATATTTCACTGTCATTTACTTTATATCCTCTTTCAACTACTCACTTCAACCCTGTTTTAACTACTATCGAGTTCTTCTAATTTTCTAAAAAGATCCCGTGAGATATTCCTATCGATCTCTTTAAAATACGTATCGTATCGTATCGTATCGTACCTGATAAAATTAAATTCAACTAATTTGATTTCCAGCCACCTCCACCGTCCTTTTAGAAATTATTTAATATTTATAATATCTTAGGAACGAAATCCACACGAAACGAAATATTAAATACTTTTAATTCTGCAACGATGAGAGGCATAAACGGTTTAACACGAGCACGCGAACGCGAAAGAGAAAATAAAAATAAATCTACTACGTAATGTGAGAGGTAGAAACGGAAGTTTCGGTGGTATATACGTATGTACCTCAAAACGTGCCGAGGCTGCGTGCCGATTTTACTTTCGTACGGTGGTATTATTGCGGCGGCATCATCGTTACCCGATCGAATTCCATCCTCGTGCCTGCACGAATATTCTCCTGTCTGCAATGTAATACCCAGTATAAACTACCACTTCTTACCGAGGAACCCCGAATTCCTAAATTTATCGAATTGCCAGATTCGAAATGTTATTATTTCCCAATTGTGGTAGTTCACCGATCTTTTAAATTCAATTGAATCCTTCTTTATAATACTCGTTGCGTTGTGTCGTATGGAAAAGAGATACACAAATCGATGTGCACGACGACGAATTGAAGTATGTGAATCACGTATGAAAGGAGAAGAAGGGTCATCGAACTTCTCCAAGTCCGTCGACATTTTCTTTTTTTTCTTTTTACCAACAGACTTGTAAAATCTTTGTCGTGCATTATTGTATAGTGTATACAGTGATTCGTGTTCTCTCTTTCCGTTCATTCCAACTTTTAGCCAAAGCCGCTTACTTTTCAAAGCGACGTATATCACGCGTTCAAAGGGACATCAAGGATCGGTATGCTTTGAACGGAAGAACGCTGATGAGAGAATCAGGGGTAGGAAAGTAAAGAGAAAAGAGAGAGAGAGAAAGAGAATCGATCTCGACCGCAAATCTCACGCGAGCCGCATTGAGTGCCGACGTCGAATCAATTTCTAAGAGTCGAAAGAGAGGAATACGATTTACCTATCGGTGCCGGCGAGATCTTGCACGAAGGAAATCTAAAACACTTCCTGGAGAATTCCTGACACTCCAAGTGGGTCGTATCGGAAGAAACGAAAGTTCAAATGCGAGTCTCGTACGTGTTACGAATCGATTGTTATCGGCATTGACGATTGTCCCTACGGAGAAAAGAAAGGAAAGTTTAACTCTTTAATTCATTTCAATTAATTATTGATTAACACATGATACTAGTGACGATTAACACCAAATTTTCCATCTAATGTATGACGCTAAAAATAATCAAGTTCAGTTTGTAGAGAGACTTGACGAAAAATATTAAATAATTCAATAAAATGAAATAAAATGAAATAAAATGAAATAAAATGAAATAAAATATAATAAAATTGGCAGGTGAATTATGATAGATCAATTCGTATGGAAATAAAGTTGAATTCATTTTTCATAGATCTCGAATGAGAACGAGCACGTGGCCGACTTTGACAGTTGTCGAGTCAGTATTCTTTTCAATTCCTACTAGTAAACATAGCAGCTCTCTCCTTCTATGCATTTAATGCTTAAATTATTTATTTATTTATTTATTATTATTATTTGATATTTATTTAAACAATATTGTAATTTGCTAAAAAAAAGATTAATGCGAAATAACATTTATTGGCCAATGATGTAAGTAATGTGCATGGGGAATAACTTGGACAGTTATTGAATATAAGTCTTCTATGTATGCAGATTAATAAACGCCTTAACGGATAAATAAATTAAAATAATTTATACATAAAAAATATATAATAATTTATAGTACGTGCCTCTGAATGTAATTATAAAATATAGCTATCATTTTAATGATAGAAAAAAAAATATATTTAATTATAAATAATTATAATTATGTTTTTGTTCAAGCATAAATTTCCATTCTTGAATATTTTCAGCTCATCCATCATCGGACTATTAATTAGGTCGGACGTGGATGAATTTATAACGTTACGTGCTAGAACAAAAAAAAAACTATTCAATTTTATTTTATATAGAAAAAACAAGGTTTGGGTTTTTTTTTCTTCTTTTCGAGTAGAGATAGTTCTTACTATGCAATCGTTTTTCTTGCATTAATTAAAAATACATTAAAATAATCATATTGAGAATAGCGTGTAAAATTGAAGTTACATCATTTACCATTGGATTTTCACAAACATTAAATTCTGAGAAATGATGATAAAAAGTTTACCTAAGAATAAAAAAGAAATATAAATGTTAATATAATAAAATAAAAGATAAAATGAATTTAAAAAGAAAAAGAAGGAGAGAAATAGAGAACAAGTTCAACCGCCCGGACACACCTCTATTAGGCTTCCACTTACCCTCTGCACTTTCTCCGATCATTTGTTTTCCGAAAACGTATGTAGCCACATATATCCAACGACATACTTTTTACAAAGGCTTGTTTTATGAAGCAAATAATTACGGCTCTCGTATCTCCTCAATACGATAACCCTGTAATTTGTATTGAGCAACATGATTAACTTTTTTACAACTATAGTGCCAACTTTACAATGATATTTTCTTATTTCTTTAACTACTTCCTTCATATTTTAACATAATATATATATATAATATACTTTATAATTATTATACTTTATACTTAATCATTATTACATATTTAACGCAACACCTTATATTATTATTATTATTATTATTATTATATGTATAATTAACAATTATTATACTATACTATTTATTATTATATTAATTAGTATAAATAAACGCCAAGTAACAAAAAGAAAAATTGCGAATAAATCAATAATGACTATTAGAAAAAAATTTCAAAATAATAATAAAACAATCAATTATATTTAATTAATTCAACTAATCATTCCACGAACGAGCATCCAACTAAAATCACTTAACAGAAGTCCCTTTCACCGGACACTTTGACGAGTTTAATCTCGTATTCAGAAAATACAACCATGTAACGGTTAATCGAAGGCCGACTAATTCGCGATTATCTCAATCTTTGTGAATAAACGTTAGAGAATATTAATTCATCGACTATGTTCATTGATCAACAAGTACAACTTCGAACATATTACTTACGAAAAATGTCTTACTCAAACTCCAGATGAAAATGAGATGAATTATTATTTTTTTCCTTTATTACAATTTTAACTATTTTCTACATTCATCTTCATCCAATAAAACTTTCTCGCGTGTTCCTTACAATTTGAAACTTCGAAGGAACTTCATTTTTCTACGATTTAATTGAATTTCTTTCGTAAATAATACGAAACAAAAAATTGTACTAACAATCTCGAATGTCTTTAAAATAAAATGTTCCAATGTAATTTTGACAATATTTTAATTACTTAAATAAATCATAGTTAATATCCCAGTTTAATTTTTTTTATCTTAAATTAAACAAAACAATTATTCATTATAACAGAAATAAATTAAGGTGACTACGATAATTGTACAATTTTAACATACTCGCGAGTCATAGAAAGATAAGAAAAACAGTTTTAAAGGAAACAGTAATAGATAACTATAATTATTCAAATTGTTCTTTGAAAAAAGTATTAAATATTATTAAAAGAACTAATAAAGCATCGGATATGAGACGTACAAGGAAAATAAATATCGGATTAACACAAGGAAATTTGCGGTAATGAACGAAGGAAGTAATTCTTGATATGATGCGTTAAGAGAGATTTATTGAAATTTAACATTTTCTAATATATTGTTGGATTTCAAATGATCAACCTATTTTCGTATTATACATATTCGAAAATACATATTTCGGTTCATTTTTAGCGATTTATATATATATAATAAATATATATATTCTCTGTGTGTGTGTGTATATTTGTATGCTTTAAATTTAAATAATTATTTGACAATATAATTAACATCATTATAGAAGATTAATTTATACAACATTGCGTAATACTTTTGTTTTTTTTTTACATATTAATTACAGTGTTCGCATTGTTTCATAAAAGATATATAGGAAAACAAAACTTTCGTATACCAGGGATAATTTTTTTTTTCTTCAAGTTTATACATTTGAAAAAATTAATTATACTGTATATAAAATATAATCAATTTTTTGAAAGAATAGTTTTCAATAATGATTACATGTACATGTAGAGACGTCATCGTAGAGAGATTTAAATTCTATAAATAAAATATATATATATATATACGTATATTCACATTAACCTATTAAGAATAATACGTAAATTTATATACGTAATTAAATTGGCTAAAATATTTTTAAAATCTTTTAAATTCTTAACATAAAAGAACATTTATATTAAAATAGATCACACCTAGTTCTATTTAATTAAAAAAAAGAAAAAATCACAGATATGTTTCATTTCGTCCAAATAGTAGAACTAAAGCATTTCATTTTTCTTCAAGAAATACTTAACTATAAATAAATAAAATTATTGTAAAAAACACCTAGCACAAAAATTATGTAATTATACAAATAAATTTTCAATATTATTGATAAGATTATTATTGTTTTTTGTGCTATATAATCGTGATAGTTGGAAATGTTTTTAAGTACATATTGAGACAGTAAGTACTGTAATTAAGAAGTAAATTAACTAATTGTAAGTTCTCGCAAAATACATTACAAAAAATAATTGTACTGCGGGATAATTTGTTATGTCTATTACGATATATACCAGATATGTTGCTCATCCTGTCTCCAATATTTACCTTTAAATATTATAATAAATAAATTCAATTAGAAAAAATATTGTTTAAAATTTTAAACATATTTTTACCCTTAAGAAAAATATCGATTGAGGTAAAATAATGTTTTAACTAATACTACACGCGCTACCGCATAAATAAAATTGTACAAAATCGGAATAAAATTGTGCCTAGACATTATTGGAAATATAATCATGGAGTAAAAAGATATTCAAGATAATTTGATCCCATGTCTTCGTCCTGTAGCACCAAATTGACACGTATAATTTAGAACCATGATGTGATGATATACATATCTTATTTCGTCAACGAGAGAATGATGAAGTCAAGCCATTTTCCTTTGTACCAATTGCCGAATTATTAATATTTCATTATAATGTCGATGCTTCTTTATCAGGAATATGTCTAAGTCCACTCGTTTCCCAATAATAAATCGGAGGTCCAGGAGTAAAACAATACTTCATACTCAATGGTTCATCATTCTCAACATAATACATCAAATAAAAGTTACACATTTCATCTTTGTTTGTAGAGCCAATATTAGTCCAAGTACTGCGTATATTTTGCATAGTGCAACGAGCTGCAACTCTATCATTAGTCGTAATGGATACATTATTGCTTACAGGATAAAACATCTGTGGCGTAAGAGGATCCCTTTTACCAAGTTCTATCCATTTCCAATCAGGTTTTATAACATAACCAGAAATGACTCTACCCAAAGAATGACTATGCGTTCTATATGCTATAGGATATATAGTCTTATTTTCTCTAATAATACAAGCAGATTCCATATATTCTATGCTATTAGGTGGTATAACACCCGCTGTTCCCAAAAGAAGTATACCAGCTAATTTATTTAGTGGACGCAATGTGTAATGTAGAAATACTCCTGAATCATCTGTACTACCATCTTTAAAACGATCAATATGTGCGTAATGTACTTGAAGAACAATATATTTGATTGGCGAATCACCTCCAACTTTAAAACCAACACCTTCTGGTAAATTCAACCGAGGTGCATCTCTAGCCCAAGCGTACAAGATCTATATTACATAAAAATCTTCTTTAATTGTAGAGATTGAAAATTTATAAGTCATATGTTACTTACTTGAGTTCCTTCGCTGCAAGGAACAGCTGCTTCATGTTGACTACTAAGAGATTGTGTCATCTCACCGCAGTCCCATACAGCCTTAGTACTTCCAGGTTTTGTACATCCATACAAGAGCATATGGTGAGCTGTTTCCATAGTAGCATTTGGCTCAAACCCAACGATATAATAACTTCTACTTGGATCTACTTTTATCGGAGTGCATAAGTACAATTCTGGCTATAAATGTATTAATATAAATTATTACTTATCATTAATACGTATCAAGGAAATACTTCCTATCACACATGTAATTACATTTTTTTACAATGAATTAAAAATAAGGAAAAAACAAAAATAATTATTATAAAATTTGCATACGTTTAAAAAAAAACATAATTTTCTATCACAATATAATACCAATAATCATTTTCAATCGTAGAAACGTATTGTCAAGGTCGTAAAAATGCTTATCTAAATGTTCATAAAAATTATAAAAATGTTCTTACCACATTCGGGCTAACATTCGGCATTAGTAATGAATATTTTGTCAAGTTAGAACAATCTATGGAATTAAAAATAATCCCAAATAAAATAACGAAAATAAATAAACCCTTTTCGTTCATTTTTCTATTACTATTAACGTTTTTAATAAATAATAAATTTAATTGAAATATAATACACTTGGGTTCACGCGCGTAATGTCAAATTCGATAGGTCAATATAGCTATAGTGTTTGGCGTTTAACACGTAGGACGCGCGTAGGCGTTATATACGTAAGTATAGATGTGCCTTCAGTTATAACTCGAATCTCGAATTAAATCGATTTTAAATGTAGCGCCATCTTGAAAAGGGCGCGATAACACACGACATTACGAAATGAAGAAAAAATATATATAATCATATATATTTCTAAAATATTATTTTTAATATAATTGTAAAATAAAATTAGGGTCTATTTAAACAAAAATATTATATATTCTATATTAATACTAATATATATTCTATATTTTTTTTTTCTTCTTCTTCTTTTTCTTATTATTATTAATTGTAATTTTTTGGACGGATTTGTGTTGTAATATAAACAATATAAAATTATAATTTAATTATAATAAATAATAAATAAAAAATAAAAAATAAAATATTACAATTAAATATCGTTAAAACATGAAAGTTATTTACTGCGCCTTTTCATCGACATTTTATGTAAGATATATAATCCTTAAGCACATAATTGATTAATATTAATTACATTTGCAATTATTGTCTTTTATTAATATATATATCGCGAATTTGATCCGTGAGCCATTCTATAGCTGGTTGTAATCCTTCACCAGTAACTGCATTTGTTGCTCGTATATGCCACGGTTTATTTTGGATTTTTTCCAATCCAAGACCTGCGACTAATTTAACAGTTGTTAATGAATCCGGTAGGTCCATTTTATTTGCCAAAAATAAAATAGGTACTTTACGGCCTGTAATTAGAACATTGTAAGATAATTTCAAATTGAAATCTTTTATAACAAGTTAAAGAATTATCGTTCTTGTTATTATTATTATTATACCTGCTACATCAGGATGTTGAAGTAACATATCTAATTCTTCTTTAACGACAACTAATCTTAGTTTATCGCTACTGTCAATAATAAAAATAATTCCATGACATTCTTTATAATAATGTTCCCATAATGATCTGTGACGATCGTGACCCGACATATCAAATGCAGTAAAATTAACATTTTTGACTGGAAACATAATGTTTTATGTCAAATTGATAATTAATATATACATATATATATATCTGTGTGTTGTTTGTATATGTATGTACATTTTTATTTAATAAAACATAGATAATTACATATTACATAGAAATAGTCATTAATATACGTTTGGCTTTTTCAAATTTTATGAACCATTTAGTATTACTATGTAAATGAGAGCCACTGAGCAATGTCAGTTATAAGTTTCTTGGCGGGATGTTATTAAACATATGTATGCTTATCACAAATTAAAATTAATTTATAATAATAATGTCCAATAAGTTGTCATCTGACGATAAAAGTAGTGATGCTAAAAATTTGCTCGAGGGTATGAATTTAAAATAATTTATATATGAATACAATAAACCTAACCCTTGAAAATATTATTAAATATAATAAAATATAATATTATACATATATATATATTATGCAATGTCAATTTTAGTTCCACCAAGTGATGAAATAGAAAAATTAAAGAAGGAAATAAAAGATTTAGAAGATATGTGTAAACAATTACAACAAGAATTAAAGGCTGTAAGATTGAATAATATGAAAATAAGCACCAATAGTCAGAATGCAATTGCCGATACAAAAAAACAAGTTGTGCCAATAAATCTAAATCTAAATCATGATTTGTACAAATTTAGTGGATTGTATTGTGCACATAATACTAATACTCAGTGCGTAATTGTAATTCACTCATTATGGGAGCATCAAAAGAAAAATTTATTTGCAATAGAATTTATCAAGCGGAACAAAAAAATACAGGTGGGAAAATGGGTGATGCCTATTTCAGTTGACATAAAACAATTATTGATAGAAGTACCGCTTAATACAATAGAGGATATAATTCCTTTTGCAAGAAATTGTAAACAGCATGTCGATTGTTATCTAATGAGATTGCAACAATATAAAAAATTCAAGGTATTTATTATTAATATTTTTCTTATGCATCAGTTAATAATAAATTAATACAAAACATCTTTATTTCTTCTTTGTTTCTTTTTTGTTTTATTTATATATTTTAGTCTTTTCTGGATAATTTGAATAATTGCAACGTGCAAACAGATTTGGGATATACTATGCTTATATTAGAATTGTCACATGTATATGATAAGATACGTGAAAGTTATACTCGTATAACAATTTTTTTACGATATGATTCTAAATCTAATAGACCAAATCAAATCAAATTTGAAATAAATGAAGATTTGCAATGCGAAGAAGAGACCAAGAAAGGACTAAAAAAATCTTTAAAAGTATTTTATACCGATGATTTGGTAATAGCATTTGGTAAAATTTTAAAAAAAGACAGTGCACAATTTATATGGGAAAGAAGGAAGAAGGACGGTAACATATTAGAAAATAATGTATGAGTTTAATAATTATTGATTTTAATTTGTTCGTTTAGGTTACTTCTAACATATAATAAATATAAACAAAATATTTATAGGAATCCATCAGTTCGAGTAAGGATGAAGATAGCTTAAGTTCAAAAAAATTTAAAGATAAAATATCTAGGAAAAGACAAAATGAAAGTATGCCATCAACAGAAAATGTCAAAAAGGTAAAAATCAATGAGAAATTAGAGCAACCAAATGAAAATATAATAATTCAAAAGCAATTGGACATTGACACAAAAGCAAGTACGACTGAACATATGAAAAATGCACATTCTCGTAAAAAGCCAAAACTTCGTGGGAGAAGATCACATTCTATCTATAAATTACGATCACGAAAGAAACCTGAAGTCTTAATAATAAAAGACAGATTAAGAAAGGTGAGAAGTTATTTTACCAGTACTCCTAAAAAACGTGCAAAAAAACTTAGTCCGACCAAGAATTTAACACAATTGGATATAAGTGACATAGTTATAATTGATTAGGAAAATAATGAATAAAAAATAATAGATACTATCGTTCTGTAATCACATAACTTAATATATATATATATATACACATATACACATGTTACATCCATGTAAGTTCATAGACACTTAATTTATCCTTTATATAGTTTATAATTATATAAACATGTAATTATATTGAAACGAATTTAAAAAAATAAATACATTTATAATATATCAACTTTTATTATGTTTTAATATATAGAAAAATTACGAACCACAATATAGATAACAATAAGTGTGTGCAATAGAAAAATGTGAGTGCTGTAAAAAGCATCCACCGTCATTTTTTAATCCTCAATATTTAACTTACATGAGAATTTTTCGACATTAAACCCAACCGTGGGCACTATGTCTATGCAACGGTCATCCTCGTGTTTGAAATTATTTATGACCGTCGACTTACCACTGTTGTTAAGGCCGACTACTAAAACGTTCACTTCTTTCTTTCTTAGGCCTAGAAGATTAGCTAAACGATCCAATAACCCCATTGTTTCTTCTCAGATTTTATTATATTTATCGAACATCAATATTCCATTCCTACCCCTTCTCGTGATAGAGTCGAGTCTAGTTTTATCTATTTGAGACTAGAACTACCAATATAATCATTTATATACACATATATATATATACATATATATATCAAGGTTGTTCATCACTTTTCCCTTTAAACGTATTTGACTTCAGCGACAAGTACGGAAATAATATGAACTACGAGAAACAACAATAGGGTCTTCACCATGCACCTGTCGTAATATGCAAATTTGCATAAGTGATTCATGTTTCATGCGAAACCCAAAATCAAATTAGTATAGGTAAGAATAATAATTTAGTAAGCTAAACATATGTTTTTCAATTTCTTATTTGTACTTTAAACATAATACAAGGCTGATAGAATTTTAATTGATAACAAACCTACAAAGAGAGAATAATAATATAAGGTGAGGTAAAAAGTTCCGAGCGTATTTATCGTCGAAATAAAGAGAAAAAATTTTCAGAACTTTTTACTTCATCCATTATTAACCCTTATCAGTTGTAAATTACCTCTTACGTGACAACACTACTCTGTTGGCTGTTTTAAAAAATATCATACATTAAAAACTTATAAATAATTATTTGAATCTCATATATATGTGTAAAATAAATAAAAATAAATAATTTCTAACAAGAATGTTATTCTTACAACATGACCAAATGAAAACAAGGAAAGAACTTGAGTGGAATTTAAATATAAACAATGATCTAATTAAAAACGTGTGAATTATGGACGTGTACACACAGTGTCCGGTTAAAAAATTGTATAACGTTACGATAAAAATTATTCATATAATATGTTTATCACTAAACCTACCATACGCGGTCAAATGTTAAAAAAGTTAAAAATTATGATTAGCTTACATTAGATGTATTTGGTCCTTATATCCGATGCTGCATATCTATATCCATATCCGTAACTGCACTGTATCCATATATGCACTACACACACTCGCTCACATATGCATATCACTTGCATAGGAAGAAAACACGCACACACGTATGCGCGACGCGAAATAAATTACATACTTGTCAAATATTGTTGTTATTCCTTCCGACACTCGAAGAAGACTAACGATTATTATGAAAAGTCGATTCGAATACATACGACATGTACCGAACATACACGAAGGTCAATATCAAATCTAACGACGAAATTCACCGAGAGATATTATTAAATGTGGCCGATGTTTATCTTATTTACTTTTACTTACCCGTCGCCTATCTTTCAATACGTATGTATACGTATTGAATGTATTTAGAGAATAAATTGATATATAGGATGATAATATGTGTTTAAAAGTATACGCTAAATAATTGTTATTACGAAGACTGTAAATATTTAAAAATTGTTTAAAAATTTTTTTTTATATACGTATTAGAATTAATCCTTTTCTGAAACAAAAAAAAATAATGATTTAAAACTTACGTGCACGAAGTCGAAAGTTTTGATATTCACCCTTCAAAATACGAAATAAAACTGTTTCATTTTATTTCGATAATCGCAATAATTAATCGAACGTTTGGTCTTAATAACGTCACGTGACACTTCAAATTTATAACTAAACCATATTAAAATAATGAATTTAAATTGTTTTACAACTGACATTTGTTATGAGCAATGTAATATTTAAACAAATGCAATATTTTTTAAATATTAATTAATTATATTTCATGTACATCGCACCTTATTTAAATAAATCTAAAATAATGAGAAATATAAATTTTGTAGGCTTAACTATTCGGGGATGAAATCAAAATAATAGTCTTGATAACTACTACAGTCAATTGAGCATCTTTTTTTTTTATTTACTTTGCTCGACAACTTTGAATTCAATGTATATTCTATTAAAATATAGAATTAAAATTATTATATAATTAATAAATGTTTCAAGCAATGTAAAATGTAATGTTCTAATATTTAATTTTTATGCATAAGTACCAATCAACCAATATTATTTAAACGTGTGTGACTTTAACTAGTGGAAAAACAAAAGAACTAAAAACGTGTAAGGAGAATTTATGGTGTGTGGTTGTAAAACTAAAAATATTTTTAAAATTGATCCTAGTACTATTTGAGAAATCATATAATGAAAGATGAAAAACATTCATATAGACACAGTTCTAATCCATTATTTTCCCTAGTTAGTAAATCTAGGGATAAATTTAGTACTTTTAAAGGAACTACTAACGTGTATACATGTGAACCATGTGGATGTTATTTACTTGAGTGTGGCAAGAAGATATTAAGTATCTAACAAATAAAAAGTTAAATGAATTTTTTATTGTGTTTTTATAAAATTTGTTATTAATTTCTATCTTGTTTACTATATTTTTCAAAAATGGTGAGTATACAAGAGATTTTATTAATGTTAAGAATTATCAAATTCTGGAGTATAGGTTAAGTAAAAATTTCTATCTTTTATTTTTATTATAAAATTAGCCGAAGGGAAAATCAAAGAAGTTTATAGATAAAAATAATTCGGTCACATTTCATTTGGTACATCGTTCGCAAAAAGATCCACTAATAGCTGATGAAACAGCACCACAAAGAGTACTTGTGCCAGTCAGTGAAACACAAGCTACTAAATTAGAAAAGAAACCATTAGAAAAGAAAAATCGCATTGAAGAACAACAGAAATATGGAATATATTTTGATGATGATTATGATTATTTACAACATTTAAAAAATGTTAATACTTTAGATGTTGAATGGGTACACGTTGAACCTGTAAATATCAAAGAAGATAAAAAGAATGATGGTCATAAACTCAATTTACCATCATCTGTATTCGCTTCAAATGTCGAAGAGAAAGTTGGTTTATTAAATAAAGCTGCACCAGTTACTGGACTTAGATTAGAAGTAGATCCAGATATAGCAGCTGCATTGGATGATGATTTTAATTTTGATGATCCTGAAAATGAATTGGAAGACGATTTTATAGCATTGGCAAATGCTGGAGGTAGCGATGAAGAAGACTTTAAAGGTAAAGAATATGGTTAGTTTTTTATGCAATACATGTATAGTTACTTGTTTTTTATATACTATAAGTGTTATTGCATGAATTTGTAGATGATGAATATAGCGAAGAGGAGGAAGAAGAAGAAGATACAGATGCTTCATCTAATGATCAGATGGGACTTTCCGATGAAGAGAGAGATGAAGTTTGCAGTTTAAATGGTCCTCAACACACTTTCATGGATGAAGAAACAAAATCACGATTCACAGAATATTCTATGAGCAGTAGCGTAATGAGAAGAAATGAACAGCTGTCGCTGTTGGATGAAAAGTTTGAACAAGTATTTATCTTTTATAAATATTATTAACAGTGTAAAAATAACATATTAATAATTATAATTTTGTCTTTTTTCTTAGATGTACAGAGTATACGATGACAATGAAATTGGTGCTTTAGATTGGGACGAAATAGAAGGACATGTGGCACCTGATTCAAACATAGTTTTAGAATGTGCCAAAGAATTTGAAGAATTACAAAAAGAAGATGTAAATATTAAATAACTTTGACATATAAATTGTTTGAATAGATATTTCATCATTAATTATCATTTTTAGACGGAAAACGTAGCTGAACTAATGCGAGAAAGGATGAAAATTATAGAACAGTACTCCAGTTCTGACGAAGATGATATAGAAAAGTTAGTTGTTGATGCTAGAGAAACAGAAAAGTGGGATTGTGAAAGTATTTTAAGTATATACAGTAATATTTTTAATCATCCTAAACTTATTGTAGAACGAAAGGTAAACCATTTAAAAATATTATCTGCTGTGATTATACAATTTGGATAAGTTCTCTTGGATGTTGTAAAATTTTATTTTTTATATTTAGAAAATTCCAAACAAAATAAAAGTTAATGCTAGAACCGGTATACCAAAAAATATATTGGGTAGCCCAACAGGAAAATTAACTTCGAAAGCATTGGCACAATTTAATTTGCAGAATAATGCTATTGAATCGAATGGTTCACTATCTGTAGCTGATACAATGAAATCTACTTTAAGTATGTTAAGTGTAAGACCCAAGGCCGAAACTCCTGAAGAAAGAAAAGAAAGAAAACAAGCATTAAAAGATTACAGAAGGGTAAGGTATCTTTTGTGCATTTCCAAGTATAGTAATACGTAATACTTTTTCATCTAATACTCGAAATTTTAGGAGAGAAGAATAGAACGCAAAGCTAATAAAGAAGCGTTCAAGGAAGAAAAGAAACGACAAGAAAAAATATTGTTAAATGTAAGACAAAATGTTCAGGGTAATTTATCATATAAATAGAATAAATTATATATTCGTTGTATTTATATTTTTTAAGAAATAAAATAAAAAGATAAAATTTAATAATAATAATAATATTATTATTTTGTATACGTATATATTTAAAATAATAATACATTTAAGGAAAGCAGTGAATTAAATTCTTGTTCTAATTCTCTTTGAAATAATTCCATTATTAATTCTTATATATAATTGCATCGGTTTTACGTAATATTTCTCTCTCTCTACATTTTGTATTCAAATTATCGGATAAAGAGAGCGTGGAAGAACAACCACGTGAGAGACCACGAGATAGAGCGCCATCGTTTAAGGCGGGGCAGAAAACGGAAGCTCTAAAGTCATATGATCGATTTGTAATTCCTTAAAACACATCTCGTTGCTCCCTTCATTCGTTGTAAAGATGGCTAGCCAGACGCAAGGTATTCAACAACTTTTAGCAGCCGAAAAACGTGCTGCAGAAAAGGTTGCAGAAGCTAGAAAACGTGAGTTTATTTTTAACAATTTTGACATATTGTCCATGACAAGAGTTTGTCCAAAACAGATTAACGTCAAATTCTTATTAATCATTTTATCATTGGGTGTAACATTTTTTTAAACTAAAAATTATATTGATATTGTATTTATATAAATAACGATGTAAATATATCTTTATAAATGTGTGATACAGATTTGTCACTCAACGTTTTACGACACATTGATGTGCAATATCATTTTGGTACACGTCAAAGATCGATTATAAAAATCAATGAAATCTCTAATAAAAATCAATGAAATTATATTTCTTGATAAAGTATCCTAGACTATGTTTGTATTGTATTTAAAGATCTAAGTCTTTCATGACTTTTTACTGGGTTGTTGGTCGATATAGTTTTAAAATGACATTTCATTGTCACTTTACTACGATGATGTTTCAATTTTATCAAGATTTATTTTATCGTTTAATTATTAACATATATATGTATGTTTTAAAGAAATATGATTTTAAATATCAATATAGAAAAGAAATATATTTATAGAATTTGTATTTATATATTATAGGTAAAGCTAGTAGGTTAAAGAAAGCCAAGGAAGAAGCACAAGATGAAATTGAAAAATATAAGATGGAACGTGAAAAACAATTTCGTCGATTTGAAGCCAAGGTGAATATCTTTAAACACGTTCCAAGTTACATTATTGAGTCTTAGAATGAAATGAAATTATACGTGTATACATTGAAAATGTGTATTACAATGTAATTGAATGAAAAATATAACTCTGAATAATAATTATATGTTTCTATAGCATATGGGTTCAAAAGAAGATGTAGCTGCACGTATTGAAGCCGATACTCGAGTAAAGATCGAAGAAATGAATAAAGCCGTCTCTGTGCATAAAGATAAAGTACGTAATCCTTTTTATTTACTAAATTTAATTATGATATTCTCTTCAAAAAAGATATATTTATTGTTTTTAATTAGGTAATGTTTAAAATCTTGGAGTTGGTGTATGACATTAAACCACAATTGCACAAGAATTTTATCCCAGAATAATAAACTTTAAGGAATGTATTCAACGATATTATAAATATTACATTTTATGCTATACGTGTACATTAAATATTCTTTGCTATATCATATCTTAAAATATATTTATCACCGTTTATGTCATATGTTGATCAAGAAATATCTATATACTGTTTAATCATAGACGGTGGTATTTAAATTCTTAGAATCTTTTCCGCAATTGTTACACGACAATAAATGTAACTGTAACTATATTATTATCAAAGCTTCAACCACCGATATATATATAAATATATATATACACAATCACAGAAACAGCACATTAATGAGAATTGTATAAGTTTAGGTAAAGAAACATCCTCTACCTGTCGTTTCAAGGCCTAGAAACGACAGATAGTGGTGAACACGAATGTTTTATTAGTACTGTTTAAGGTGGTGGTAACAAATTGTATAACGTTAATGTATATTGGTAGATGTCATTCCATGATCTGTAACATCGAGGACAAACAAAACATATTTATGTTGTTTACAAACTCACCAGGTTTACGGATAAGCTCCCAATCCAACGTAAACCTTGTGAACATGTAGAAACATAATATATTCCTTAAACATTATATGCTTTGTTAAGTTTAAAAATAGGGGTAAGCTTGCCTCGCGTGTATACCCTGTCTCTGTAAGTTGGTTGATTGTCTGTACAGTATTAATGTTCAAAATAAAAAAGAAACAAAAACCAAGAACGGTAAAACCATAATTTTCGATTGATTATATTTTATATCATAATAATAATTGTACGTTAAACGCATTATTAGAATATCTGCATCAAACGTGAAAACATGGAGCATTTACTTTTATTCTATTTAAGGTTAGTTTAAACTTATTAATTTTTATTTTCATGGTTGCATAATTGAGAAACGCGTGACCCTGAAAAATGTAAATACCTGTTCTGTAACATTTTGATATTTGCTGCATTGTGAGCATGCGTGATATAAAATCATCCATACGAGAGAAGAATCGTCGAAACTTCGATAATGTCGTATTTTCTTATTACGTTAGAGAAAAATAGATTTATTTAAATTAGATATTAATATAATATCCATTAATCCGTGCGAATAAATATTTAATAAATTTAAATTTTCTACCGTCAAGAGTTTCAAATTCGCGAAGCGTGATTAAAAAGAGTAAATTGAAAGTAAGCCAGAAGATGTCAGCTTGGTAGATGCATACGATTGGTCAGCGCACGCATTTCGCCACGTTGGTGCGCATAAAGTGACCGGTGTGGTGGTGGAGGAATCAGCTGTGCAGGTACGCGAGAGTATCCCCGCTCCACCGCGCGGTAGTACTTCGGTGGCCGACGCGTCGTAGATACGTTAGTGCATTTAGGGTGCAAGTAGCGCCACTTTATACTCGCCGGAAGGTGATTCGATTTTTCGAACTAATCCACGGCAAGTATAACAACGAAGGCTCAGTCTGTCATTCCGCGCCGAGAAATGGAAGACGACGAGACGTTTTCGTTCGGTGGAAATGTGAGCACGTTGCCGACCTACGAGAAGGTTATCGTCGCGTGCGCATACGCGGTGACAGGTGTGCGGGTAGGAGCATTTTAAAAAAAATCTCTGGTTATGACAACGGACGCGACATCGTCTTATTACAATCAACAACGTCTTCGGGTTGAGAAAGAGAACACACCGAGGGAGGAGAGCTATACTATTTATTTGTCATCATCATAAGAAGGAGAAGAAAAAAAAGAAGAATAAGAAGAATCTCCCCACGACTCCTTTACGTCAAAGGCATCTTACATAGAGTGTTGTTTATTTTTTCCCTTAGTCCTTTATGTTCTCTTATCTTTCCTATTTTCCTTTCTCTATGCACACTAGTAGTGTCACGGGATTCGTAACGAAAGACCTGTTCTCTGTCTCATCTACGAAGTAGAAGCTGTCTTGGTGGCAAGAGAAGAAGAAATATGTGGTGCCTCGTGAGCCAGGCTAATTCCGTCATCCTCGAGGTTCAGGTCGACCCCAAAGCCATCGGACAGGAATGTCTCGAAAAGGTGAGTCATTTATATCCTTATTTTTCTTCTTCTTTATTTTACTTTATTTTTCTTTTCAACTTTCATTTTGTTCCTATCTTTTTGTACAATTTATATTATGTAATTTTATAATACTAATTTTTTAAATCTAGAATACATATCGCGATGGAAGTCGTCGAAAAACGCGCCGTTTACTGATTCTAGTGATACGCGTTCGCGATTGGTCCGTTGAATTGTTGCATTTGAATTGGCGAATAGAAAGCTTTTATCGTATATCTCACGTCTTTTGTTTATTGTTTTTAAATTCATTTTTTTCTGAGGAGCAATAAAGCTAGGAAAAATGCAAAGAGAGATAATTTGCACCTTTGTTACATGGTAATCGTCGATATCTTTTTATCTTTCTTCCTTTTATCTTTTTCTACGTGACAAGTTTGAATAAAATCTTTATTCTCCATTATTCGAGTTATACTACGTTGTTTTACATAAATAAATCGAATGAGAACATCGTTTTCATCGTAGTTTCATCGAGGTAATTACTTCTTAACCTTGACTTGCTTTCCTCTTTGTCATTATATTTGTTTCATCTAGAAAGTGTTTTATGAAACGACTACTTTAGAACCTAAATCGATAACGTTTATTTTTTCACTCGCAACACATCGTCGATTAGAATATTTTTAGTTTTATTTTATTTTTTTTTCAAGATCGAGAAGGCTAGATCGATATTAGACAAAAAAATACAGATATTAAAATATATTATATATATATATATATTTAAATAATATAAAAGACGATAAAAATGATAAATAATTAAAGACTACTTGACGTAGCATTTAATAAAATAAGATAACTTTATGGATTGTTTGCGAACTTTCTGAGAATACCTTAAAGTAATTAATTGTAAAAGTATTTGAAACTGAAAACTTCGTGAACGATTACACCGATGTGAAAGCTGCTTTACGGTTTTACGTTCTAACTCACGTGCGCAACAGATGTCCCGAAAGCATTCGTTTGTATAGTAAATTGATCCGAAATTGAACACTGTACATATAAACGAGACCTTTTTTTTTTTTAACTATTATACATTCTGGAAATATTAATATTTTACTTTTGAAATTTACGATAGAAAACATATTTATATAAAATAAATAAGGACTGAGATGATCGGTAAAATATATAATTTTGTAATAATCAACGATAACGTTAATTATTATGGTGTATTATTATAAACATGTATTTATTCAAATAACGATCGACAGGTGTAGAGAAAGTAAAGTAATAATTACATTCGAGGTTTCGTTTAAGTTGGTAAAATTACTGGGAACGCGTGTAGCCGATCTTTAAAATTAGAACCAGCGAAATAGCGTCAATTTAATCTTGCGCAATATTTCTCAGTCTATTCTTCTTCTTCTTTCTCATATTTGTGTCTGCAAACGCGTTATATCGTAGAAAGAAAATGTTCAAATGGGAGGAGGGGAAACTTCCCTTCCTATCATTTTCCTTCGATCATTCTAACATCTAACGTAGATTTTTACGATATCAAAATGGGTCAAACGGAAGGATTGAAGTACTAGCAGTAACAGGAGCAGGAACACCTCGTGTCGATATCCTGAGGATCGTAGGTATCGAAAAAAGGGGGACTTAACGAAAGCGTGGTCAAAACTACTTACTCGCGGTACACGTACGTAATTGGAAAATGTTACGAGTACGTGATTTCGCTTTTAACGGTTTCTAATCTATTTCTCGATTTTCAAAAGAACAACTTCTCCTAGATGGTAAAGTAAAGTTTTTATTTTCGTAAAAAAAAATTAAAACGTTTTATTTAGACCGACGTTTTAGTTCTTCTTCTTCCTATAAAACTGATTCGACGAATTTTCTTCGAATTTCTTCATCAACGGTTAGCTAAATCGATTGTACTTTTATTATAGAAAATCTAACATAAGTAATATCGTTTAGCAGATTATTATTCTGTAGAAATCACAGGGAAAATACTTTTTTATTAAATTCGTATAAGATTTTTCTCCCTCATCCTCCTTCTTCTCCTCTTATCACGACTCGGAATAGAAATCGTCGAAAAAAATTTCGCGCGTGATTCCATTTCGATGATTTAACGGTATCCCAGGAACGATCCAATTTGTCGGAAAAGAGAGATTAGCTTCATGAAAATATAGAACACCTGTACCGTTTTCGATCGCAAGCTCGTGATCACCACACCAGTGTGACAGAAATTTTCTTTTTTTTTCTTCTAAATATCGAACAAAAATGATTTCCCTATATCATCTCGATTTTATTCATACCTCAATTTCCAACGTCGAACAAGGTTTCAATTTTACGGTAGAGAACTGATGCGAAATTAATTTATTTTCTTTTTGATATTTTTTCTTCAATAATTTCAGAACCGTATATCCTTATACCATCGTGGTTATCATCAGAGACTATTCTTTGTCGCGATATTTTCATTTGAAAACGATGATTAATGGAAGAAGGGACTCTATGGTACACATTAATAATGTTTATCGAGCTTATTAATTATTAATGAACGTAAAGGGAACAATATGTTTTGTTGTAAATATTAACGACCTCGACTTTATGCATCAATTAGAAAATTCTATCGTTTATTATCGTAATTTTTTTACGACCAGCCTTATGTTAGGAATATTTGAAACGTTTTGTAATTGGTTATAATTGTAGGTAATATTATTTGTTCATCGTTTTAAAACGTTATTGTAATAGGTTTTTTAAACAATGACAAGTCATACTTATTTGTAGAGTAGACTTAGGGTACGATAATTGTAAGAGAGATAATTATATTTCTTTTATCTATATAATATGTAGTCTCCAAATAACAACGTAACATATTTTTTCATGAAAATTATACACGACTAATGTAGTTGAAAATAATATATTTTGACTTCTAGGTTGCAAATGGTATTTTACGTTTCTCGATATCTTTCAACCTTCCATTGACAAATTATTTCGTCTAATCAGTCGTAATTTGAAAGTTCGTGAAAAAGAAAACTACTATATTCAACTATATTCAAGAAATATATTTTTAAAGGAAAATTTGTTCTTATTGTTATCATCGTCAACATAATTATCATAATTTCTTCCTATTCGTAGGATCATTGTTTTCTACAATCACGAGATAATTCAGTTTTCCTTGAATTGATGGTAGTTATAATCAGAGTTATCTACTTAGACATGCACACGCGATTTATTTGCAAGGAAAAGGATAATCTAAAGATTCTAGATACGCTCGCGTGCGTTTTCTTGATGTATACTAGAGGCTGTAACCATGAAAAAGGGGTAGATAAGTTGTTAGAACCAAAGTTGAATGTGGTACGAACTTCTTTGATATAATAGCGATATTCGCTCATGATTTTATCGACCAATCGGAATCACGATCGTTCTTTATTTCACGAAGAAACTTTGAAGGTCCGAAATGAAAGAAAAGAAAAAGTATTCTTCATTGTTAAATTCATTTCTTCATTGTTAACAGATAACTACTTTTTCATTATGATTTTATCCGAGTTAAAATTATTGATTAATATTTTTCTATTTATTTCATTTTACAAATTTTTCCTGCTATGGTAGTTTATCGTAGAAATAAAAAAAAGATTTTGTTCCATTTCGTAGATTATTTGAATCATTTTATGATACATTGTATCTTCTTTCACGTACCGAAACGAGTTACTATCGTAGAATAATTTCAAATGATTTACGGATAGTTCTGTAAGTTTCTATCTCTCTCTCTCTCTCTCGTTTTCTCTTTATCCCTCTTGTCTGAAATTCTCGTCAAGCTTGGCCACGACAGGGTGTCGCGAAAATTAGGTCGAAATTGGTTGGAATTCAATCTCGGAATTCAATTTGCCTTGCCTTTGTGTTCCGGAACCAATGCGATCAACGCGAAGCAGTCGTTTTCTAGATCTAATTTGCGTTTACAGATATCATGCTTTGGTCTGATGCTCAGTTACGTTAGTAAGAAAGAAAGAAAGAAAGAAAGAAAGGAAGAAAATAAGAAAGTGAGAAAGAGATAAGAAAAAGTAACTGCAAGATTAAAGATTAGGTGTGAAACGTTTTCGCGTACGATATGATCGCGATAGTTCAAAGAAGGAATAAAACGATTTTATTTTAGTCTAGTATCGATTAGAATAAATTTGATGATTCTATGAGCGAATGAAATTTCGTAGAAATAAAATAATCTAATTTTTTCGAGTTTAAAAAATTGAATTTCTGGTCTATTTCTAAAACGTTCGTTCACTCCTTGATCACACGATAAAAAGTTTAGGAATATTTTTAAATAGATTTGAAATATATGATATTCGTATTAACAGGTGCACAAAGTTTCCTTCTTTCGCAGTAAACTTAACTTGGAATATTAATTTATTGTTATTATTATCTTCCTTACTCATTCTCATTAAATATTTATTTTATCGATAGGAAATTACGTAAAAGAATAAATCAAAATACGATTTTTTTTCGTAAACAAATATAATGGCCGTTAGTATCGGTTAATTGAACATTATAATCGATTCAATTCTATTTCACAATGAACTTTGGCTTATTTTCAATTTGATTAAAAACAATACACTTTGGTTTACCTTCGTTTCAGATATTTGAATAATTTGAATTATTTAATTGTTTGCGTAGAACATTATCAGTTTTTGTATCATGTTTAAAGCATTTCAAAAATTGTCTCAATGTCGGTTTATTTTATATACGATTTTCATTTAACATTTAAATATCGTGTTTAATTTTGTTAATCAACAAATATATATATATTTTTTTTTTAGTTGTAATTAAAACGCATTGATTAAAATTTTATTGAAAGTTCTTATAGTAATTTATTTTAAAATATAAGAAGATATATGGAGGAGACGGTAGTTTAATCTGAGTTGAACGAAGGAATGCACTTGCTTGGTTTATTTTCTCTGTTTTTGACTAATCGGACAGTTTACGTCAGTTTCACGTGCTTCGGGACCAAAGTCCTCTTCGAATTTACGTTGGAACGAATCCTAACAGTCGTTTGTACGGTAAAGTTACATGAAACTCTTGCCAGAGGCATTTTGCTAAAATGTGCGATCGTTTTCGAGCTACATAGTATCGAAGAATTTTTACATCAAAAAACCGATATATATATATTAGATACTTTGACCTTGTTCAAACTATTTTAACTTAAAGCTGAACCCCAGTAAAAATGTTAGAAAATTTTCTATCACACTTTTCGGTATTAACTAAATTCAAAACGTGTTAATAGGTGTTTAACTTTCTATAATTTAATTTTTCTTTTCTTTTTTTTTTTTAAGAATCTAATAAAATTATATCACATTAGAAAAACATTAAATTCTGATATTATATTATATAAATTCGTAACCGGTTGAAATATTTTTATCGAACTCAATTTAACGGATTTCTTCGATACTCTAATCCAAACATACGTGGCTCGATTTCGACCAAACAGAATTGTGAGAAAAGTATAAATCTACGTGCACATATCTTCCTCCGGTTCACGTAAAAATGTATATCGGTAAATAAAATTGGCACCGTGAAATTTGATGTTTCCTCTTTCCATTGGACATTGAAATCTTCATCCGACTCTTTGCTGTTCCTTTTGATCTTCTCGTACAACGAACACACATATTAGACTTCGAAAATAACAAAATTACTTTTTAGAATGATACAAAATTTTCGCGTTCAAAATTTCTTCTTTTTTTTTTCTCCCCTCGAAACAGATCTTTTCTTTTTTCAACGAAGAAAGAAATTTATCTTTCGATACAAAAAGTTTTATACCATCGGATTAAAATTTAATTAATAGCGGTGTATTAAATGTTTTTAACAAACCAGGTAAACAAGTTGATCTTTACTTTCTCCGAGGATTAAAATTCGTAATTGTATTTAGCGGGATAATAGGAAGGGGAAGAATAAAGAGAATGAAAAAGAGAGAAAGAAAGGAAGAAAGAAGGAAAGAAAAGGGAAGGGAAGAAGAGTTAGAGAGAGAGAGAAAGATAGAGAAAGAGAGAAAGAGAGAAAGAGAAGAAGAGGTAAAGGAAGAGAGAGAAAAGCTCTTGTAACTGCTCGCACGAAGGGGGTTGAAGCTTTCCGAGGAATGTTAGAGACTTCCGTAAGAATATAATTGAAACTCGAGGAAGACCCGGAAAGTCTCACTGGCATTATACGGGCCGTTACCTTCTTATACATAATTTAATTACTTCGAAATTTAATCGGGGCGACGTGCAAGTAAAACAAGAACAGCCTTTCAACTTGTATTTTTATTTGTCTCTCTTTCTCTCTTTCTCTCTTTCTCTCTCTCTTGTTTGTTGATTCTGTTCCTCTCTTTATTTAACCTTATTTTTTTTTTGCAACCATTTTCCATGATAATTCTAACATTTTTAACGATGCCTAATAAACTTTAATATTTATCATATACACGTATAGAATAACTGCTACCCACTTGATACAATTTCGTATTTTAGTTACAGTTATTTTATATATTTTATATTATTTAATTTATTTTTGGTAAGTGAAAATTCTTGAGCGATAGAATTTTATGAAACAATATGAAATATGAGAGAGAGAAAAGAGAAAGAGGGTTAAATAGAGTCCATAATCGATCGATAGTTGAACGAGATTATGGAAGGTTTAGTGTTAGTTTGGTGTGTGTATGTGTGTGTATTGTGAAATATTTCAATCAATAATTATTGTGAGATGTGTTTGGTTATGGAAAGATAAGTAGGGATATGATATAACTTAAAGATATTTATTATACTGTAAATGAGTTAATTAATTAAAAGAAATGTATATTTAAGTTTAAAATTAATCAGTATAAATTTAACATACCGTCTTATTCCAAATTCCTCGTTAAACTGACTCGTTGTCCTTTATGAAAGTCACTTCAAATTTATCTTATTGATTTTTGTGTATACGTTATTCCCGAAGGTGGGGATTCTATTTATTACGAATATTATTTTTGTTATACGTATACGTATCCTTTAGAAAGTAATGTAAACAATTTTGAATAAAAGAACTTTCATAGAAGACAACGAATTAGTTTAACGTTGTATTTCGAAGAAAAGGACGACTAATTGTTAGACATGAAATCAAAATTTTGTAATATTAGTTATTCGAATCCATGTTAAAGACTACGTACCTATCATATACATGAGTATAAAATTTCTTTTAGTTTAGATGAAAGTTAAATTAGGCGTAGGAAGGACATTCGATCTCGTTGTTCTCTCTTTTGGAGATATCCGAAATGAAAAAGAGAGAGAAAGAGAAAGTCTAGAGACGTAAGGAAGAATGTTCATTTAACTTAGATCGTTTTCGAATTTCACATGAGTCTACGAACGTACCTATATCGAAAAGACACCGATTCACCGTCCTGAGAATCTCATTACAACACTTAATTGCGTTCCTAAGGGAAATCCCTTTCGTTGGTAAATTTTCTCTTCGTCTCTTTCTCTTTTTCTCTCTTTCTCTTTTTCTCTCTTTCTCTTACTTTTTAACTCTTTCTTTTTCATTCCTTCTCATTTTGTCACTCATTTTTATTCTCATTCCATTTGATTTTCTCTTTCTCACTTTTCTCATTTCCCAAGGAAAAGAAAATCTACACGCAATGTTACGTTATCTTTCTATTTTTTGAAGTAACGATTTGATCTCGTTACCTCAACGAACCACGTATCATTTTTAAACCGTATATAATTCATTAGAACGTGTATATTCGATTTCATAAATATATAAGAGAGTGATAGATAGAGATGAAGGAGAAAAATATTTTATTCTCGTTGGACTTGTTAAAATGTGATAGAGTTTTATTCATTTTATTAGAAAAATGTCGATGAACGAATATGTCGTATGAAACGAGATGAATATAACAGGATGCTGCGAGATTCTCTGGATATATCGATACATTTAACGTTTTATTAATTAATCTCATTTTTGTATCATTTGTCAAGTAAATTCTTTATTGATTGTGATCGATGGACGACTTATTATTACCAGTGGATATTATCTTCTCCTTTCTTTTTTTTTTTTTTCTTTTTCATCAATAATCTAGATAGACAATAAAGTAATTCAGAAGGTATCGTTTTGTTCAAAATTATTCCAGAACTCGTACGATGAAAATATCATAAAAAGGTTTTAATTGATATGCATTCAAAAACGATATTCTATTAGAATAATGAACTTTACAATACATTAAGGATACGCTAATCAAGTTAAGAGTCAAAATTGGTATATAATAACATTAATTATAATATGTAGCAGGTTACGTTATCGCATTGCGCATTTACTCTCAATCTATTCCGTACTGTCAATTATTATCGAAATAAGAGGAGGAGAGAGGAGGTGGTGGTGGTAGAGTAGGACAACGAATTGGTTCGATTTCCGTATTCATACGAACGGAACAACCGCATTTAATATCGCGGTTCGTCGTCGCACACCGCCAATCTGCAAACTGCAGCAAAATACGCTATATACAGACACACACACACACATACACACACATACACGTACGTAGAAAAGTTTTATCGACGAACAACATGGTAAACGAATATAAACTTGCCGATATCAAGATACTTTATATTATTTTTTTCTTTTTGTTATCGTTTCCTTTTCTTTTCCTTCCATTTCTCTTTTTTTTCCTCTTATTTCCGTCGTGTCATGTACAGCATGCACCTGCATTACGGTGTATCTAATTAATAGGATTAATTAAGAACTTTGTACCAACGTCCTAGGCAAGTTTCTAGTAACTTTCAGTTGACGATTTTTCTTTTAGTACTTGTCGCATGTTTCTCAGCGTAGGTAATTAGGTAACGTGGTTTCAAATACCTCACTCGATCTTCTTCTTTCTTTCTTTCTTTCCTTTTTTTTTTTCTCACCTTATTCCTACCTTTTGAAATATCTCTTACAATTAGCTGAAATATTCGTACAAGTTTCCCAAATTTCATCATTCTCGTAATCGCTTATCAATCGATTTTCTCTTCTTTCTCACTCACTCACTCTCTCGCTCTTTCTATACACACATATATGTATTTTCCTTCCTAATTTGCTCAAATGTCTTTTAATATTGATTTTACGATCCATCATGCAAGACTACGTTACATCATTAGCAAATGCGTGTTCATATTTAGAGTAAACAATTACTTTAGCATAGTGTATCAAAGTAAACAAATTTCACCAATGAACTAGTCAAGAGAGAAAGGGAGAGAAGTTACTTAAATTAAACATCAAAGCTCACGATGATATGGGGATCTTCATTCAAACTTGTTTCAACGATGAGAACTATTATAAAAGAGGATCATAGAAATTGATAGCTTTTGAATAAGTTTGAATCTAAATGAATGAACGTATCGATGGTCTAATTTAATAGTGATTCATACGAAAGAAATTGTTTACGCGAAATTACAAAGTCCAAGATAGAAAATATTTACATCATAAATTGTTATTCATTTTTAATGATTAGTTTAGGTTTAAGTTAACGTTTATGCATATGTATAAAATGATTATATAAGTTTGCATAAGATTGAATTAAGTGAAATCCCTCCAATTATTTATGTTAAATAAACAAATATGTACAAAAAAGTAAAGAAGAAGAACTAAAAAAAGATGAAACACAAAAGTAAAAAGGAAATCAAGAAAGGTGGAGTCGGATGATGATCGTAAAGTTATCAATTTGAACGATCATTTATATTATCGTTTTGCTCATTGAGAGGGAGAAACAAGTTTCGATGGGATAAAACTGGTTTATTTATTTTTTTTTTTAACGTAATAACACTAATAGGTATCTAATACTTGGCATTAATTTCAAAACATTTTTATATTTTTAGAAACAAAAAAAATATAAAAAAAGTAGCTGTAAGTATTTTTTCCTTTTTTTATATATTTTTAGAAAGAAAAAAGTTAATTTTATTTTTGTTCCCTCGTCAAAGAGAAGATCAACGAGAATATATGAGCAATGGCGACGTGTTTGGATGGTTTAAAAGTAGAACGTTTAAAAAGTGTTATTTTCGAGGCTACGAACGTATGACAAAAGAGTTGGGGGCAGGGAGTTACGACGTTTACGTGAATGAAATTGCAGAAAGAGAGAGAGGGAGATGAAAGGAAAAGAGAATGATGATGATTCGTTTGGACGGAATGACACGTAGGCGTAAAGGGAAGAAAAAAAAAAAAAGAGAAAAATGGTCGAAGGGGCCGAGATCCAAACATCTTTTTTAAAAAAAGAAAGAAACTATTCCTTCGTGGGTTTTAAAACTTTAGTGGTCGTGTTCGTATTTCGTTATCCCAGGTGAGTCATCGATTGTTTTATAGAGCATACGATTCCCATTGGGTATTGTCTTTTCTGTCATTGGGAACCTAATCATTTCCCTCTCTCTCTCTCTCTTACTTTTTGGCTCTCAAATGGTTTTGTACGGTCTCCGATGGACCATTACGATGTAGGTTCTCGAAAAAATATCCTCAAATAGTCCCAGAGTGTGACAGTCATCTATCGAAAGATTTATTATAATCCCCTCCTTTTTTTTTTTTATTGTATTTTTTTATTATTTATCTATACTGGTGGTTACGTTAAAATAAATCTTTCTCTTTTCTTTTTATTGTATTTCCCTTGTGATAAAACGAGAGAGGAAGATACCACGTGGTAGAACGAGTACGAAAATATAGTCAATTCTGAATTGTACAAAGTTACAACTTCGGTCGGGGCTAAATTTAAACGCAAATTAAATTATCGATTCTCTTCCATCGGTGAAAAGAGAATATTTTCCTTTCTTTCTCTTTTCTTCTATCTTTTTCTTAATATTTTCTATTTTACCTCGCGTTATTATCTAAAGAAAGGAAAAAAAAAAAAAAGGAAACATTCTTAACTTCTTATCACTTTTCTCATTTAGTTATCGCGAGTTGGTTTCTCTTTTCGTTTTTCTCCTCATGACCCTTTGACTATCATCAGCATTCTCAAAAACTGTCAAAAGTTCTTTCGTGTTTTGTTAGTTCGAATATCGTGCTAGGATACAAGCAAATATAGCAAGAAAATTTTCTCCTTTTCCTTTGCGATCAGAAAGAAAGGTGGTGAAGAAAGACGAGGAGAAAGAAGAGAAAGAGGAGAAGGGAGCGTTGGAGAAAATAGGGGAAAAAGAAGGAAGTCTTTTTCTACAACAAAGCTTCTTTGCAGTCGCCACGTAGCGTCATCGCGTTCAATGGCCGTTGAATAAGGCAATATCCCTGGGTTTTATCGGTACTCGTTTTGCATGTGCAAAAACAGAGAAAGAAGGAAGGAAAAACAGAGATAAAGGATGAGTGAGAAAGAAAGAGTGCGAAAGAGAGAGAAAAGAATAGGATGGGTGCTTGAGGGTGGTAGGTTATTATTACATCGGAAATTACTAGATAGATTCACATTTTTATCTTCCCTATTTTCTTTGCTTTTATCTTTTATCTTTTATCTTCTTCTTTTCAATTTTATCCTTTATCCTTCTCTTTCTCTATTTTTCTCCTTATTCATATGCCTATCTGCTAATATCGAGGTCTCCCTTCGACGTAACCCTTTCTACCATTTCTCCTACTTTTTTGTTTTTCCGACAATTTTACTGGCAATTTTACCAGCAATTTTCCCTACCAAGCGAAGCTCATTTTGTACCCACTTCGATGTACCGCATATGGGAAAAGTTCGTGATCCAAAAAAATAGTCAGTATATGGGGGTAGTCAACGTTCTACTTAATAATGTAACTTTCTCTGTTAGATTCTAATAATACCATCCTAGACTACTCTCTATTAGAATTTCATTATTTATGGAGAATAACTCTTGGATTATTCTATTTTATTTTTTTTCTCTCTTCGTTTTAGTTTTATCCAATCTTTTATTATATGTAAAGTAGTTTTGTAGTATATATAATATATGTGTGTATGTGTGTATGTGTGTGTACTTGAATTAGATTGAAAATGATTTATTGATTTTAGCATCGAAGTTACTTTCTATCTTCTGCTTGCCAATTGCAACGAGTCATTACACGAACTATGATTACATCGTTATGAACTCTAACGCATAATAATATCTCATACTTAGCTTCTCTCTATTTCTCTCTATTTTTCTTTCTTTTTTTTTCTTTCGCTGTTTCATCTATGAACGACCGTCATTAAGAACTTTAATGGCCTGTCATTAGAGCTACGCAAGTAGTTTTGCAACATCGTACAAATTTTGCATTACATCCAACCGATAAAAGGTGCGAATACTTTGAAAGATTAAATTAAACTATAACTTGTATTCTTTTATTTCTTTCTTGTCATTTATTTTATTCCATCATCTTTCTTTTTTCCCTGTTGAGAGTTAATTAAGCAAATTAGAAATTGGAACATCTTGGAACTTCTTTATCTCTGCTATAATATATATAATTCTATTTTTAATATACGTATATTTCAGTCGTATAACATCATTTATGTCAGTGTCGTAGTATTTTGTTTTTTTTTTTTCAATAAAAAATATCATCCTTCTTGATTATTTTGCAACATAAATGAACCTTGTTAAGTTCGTGGTTAGGTAAATGTACTGAATTTTTAAAGGTAACCTGGTTTTCTGATATGTACCAGAGAAAAAGATTTTTAATACTCTTATAATTAGAAAAATTGTATCTCGGAAAATATTTCATGTCAGTTTGTACACACACAAACACAACAACAACAACCATATGAGATTTTCTATGATAGAGGTAATATTTAGAATTTGTTTTTTAACGAATCAGCGGTAAAAAACTTTTCCCTACTTCTCTTTTTTTTTTTTTTAAACGGGAATAAAAGTTTGATTGGAAAAAGAACATAAATAAAAAAAAAAAAAAAACAAACCTAAACGTATCAGATCCCGACCAACAACAACAAAAATAGGGAAAGAATCTTTTTTTCATTATTCGTGGCTTACTTTCTGAACGATCATCATCGGAGCTCGAAGTATTTTTTGTTCTCTTTCTCTCCCTCCCTCTCTCTCTCTTCTTCCTTTTACTTTTCCTTTATCTATATCTTTTCCTTTTCCTTTTCTAGGAAAGTAGGATCTCTCGCTTTTACAGGGCATATCGTCGCTCTCGACATACCGTTGTATGAATCTTGGCACGAAGTATTACGAGCATTCGAGGACACGACGACACGTACATATGTCAGGGAGAAGGGGTGAAGGGGAGGAGGGGGTCGTGCACCATTCGTGATTCGTAGGATATGCTTCGTGGAAGTCGAGGAGCGATTGGATTCTCGATATGCTGACTGAGAGATAGATAGATAGATAGATAGATAGATAGATAGATATTCGTATACATACACACTCAAATTCGAATACCTTTGAATTTACAAGCACTCGATTTTTCATTGCTATACTCGTTGGATAGAAGAAACATTTAGATTTTTTTAATTACGAAGAAACACGTGTAGGAGAAAATTTGTAATTTCATTTTACCAATCGTTATATAACTATAAGTTAATTTCAATTTATAATCGTTATGTGTAACAATAAGTTAATTTCAATACAATAGAAGAAAGCTACGAGAAAGATGAACTTTTACAATTTTTATTTTAAAATGTTAAATAAAATTGATGATAGAATTTTGTTCATTTACAAGTATCGTGTAATATTGTAATATTTGAAACGTATCGTTGATAGAAAATACTTCAATGAAATGTATTTTAGAGGGATTTTCATTATCTTAATTAAATGTAAAACAAATTGGATTATCTGTAATGACGTGTCATTATATACGAGAATTTATTGATATGATATAAATCGTGATTAATTATTTGAAAAATTGGATATTTCAATTATATTAAATTCAATAATATGAAAATATTTCTCTCTCTATCTCTCTCTCTCTGTCTCTTTCATTTTATGTTCCCTTTACGATATAATTATTATCGAGAAAAACAAAAAATTAGTCATTTTATAATTGAGTTTTAAAACAATATTTGATGAATAATTTTTAATAAAATGTTGGAGAATTTGACTAGCTTGGATGGTATCTTTGTGTTAAACATGCTTTTCTTATTAGTTTAACGAAGAAAATGAGCTTGATTCGAAGATATGTTAGGTTTGTATGTACTTGAATAATAGTTAACGTATAGTAGGTATATTTTACTTGAAGTTTCTAATAACTCTTTCTTTTTTTCTCTCGACGTTACTATTTCAAATTATATGCATAATTACGAGCAGGTGTTCTTACGATGAAATAACTCTCTATTCGAATAAATTTGCTAAGGCAAACTACTGTTTTTCTTTTTTTTCTTGAAAAGAAATAGTTCATTAAAATGAATCTAACCATAAATGTATTATATTAATCACGGTTTATCCATACTCATTAAAATAACTTATACGTTTATATTGAAATGTTGTAACAGATAGATCTAGCTTACGATAATTAATATTGAAACAATTTTAAACATGTTTATCATATTTTTACGTGTCGATGTAATGAACAAAGATTATTTCTTTTATTCGCGAATAGATTAATGAGATAAAAAAATGATACGTTCGTGATTTACTTTCCTTCTTTTTTATGTTTGTTTTTTTTTTCTTTCTCTTTGTCCCGTTCGATTAAATTTGACCGATAGTCGTATCAATATGATTTGTTGTTCGATTAAAATCAATTGGAATTTTTTGAGAGTTCGTTAAAATGAACATTGACATCCAACATCGAAAGTTCCATTTTGATATATTTTCTTTTTTTTTTCCCGTTTCGTTTTTTTCCCCCAATCACGTTTTGTGACGTTAAAGGACGCTGACGTCTCGTCGATTCGAATTCGCTTCATGGTTATATCCCTAGGATCTCCGCGGAGATGGAAGTAACCGAATCAGAAATCAGAATCGGGAAGCTCTATTGAGCGGGTTCTGGACATGCCGAGCCACTCGGTTAAATCAAAAACGAATTTAGGATGTCTATGCTGTGCACCAAGCACAGACGTCCACGTAATTGGATTTTCGATATCGAGAGGTTCGCGAGATAAAACGAGTCCTGTTATATAAGGAACGAGAGGATACGTCAAAGAGAAAACTCTAAATGCAGTTTTGGTTTTTCTTTTTTTTCATTTCGATTTTTCCCTACGATCATTTTCCAATGTGTGATGTAAATCGTCTCTCAATGTTTCTATTAAAAAGGAATTTTATACTTTCTATTTACAATTATAGAATAAAATAATAAATTAATGGTTATCTGAAAGGATAGTAGTATTACATTTGAATAAAAATACGAAACATAAAATTGGTTATACGAATTTGACAGTTCGTATCATTTAACTATTATTGAATTCTATATTTTTACCCTTATAATAATATCTTATAATTATTATCTTTTATTGCATTGCTACAACCGTGCAATGAATTGTTTTTATACGTTTTCCTTGAAATTCTATTAAAATGTCGCCATTCTTTTATGTGATATTTAATTGGAAATATTTAATAACAGTGAGAAGCTTATTTAATAAAACAACAGATTCAATAGAAATAATGAATTTCTTAATAAGCTTGTTCTCTAAGATTATAGCTGTTCGTTGTGGCGTTAACCTATTAAAACTTGTAGAATGGTTAACGCTTCCCACCCAGTTCCCTCCTCTTTCCCCTCTTCTTATATCGAGGTAAATAATTATAGCAAGGAACGTCAGCTGTTGTGGTACAAAATCAACCAAGAGGTATATACACGACCTCGTTATGCTCGTTTTCTTGCATTTACAGAGACTACGGTTAGATCTTCATTCGGGGAAATATTATTCGAAGTGTAGTTTGTAGCAAACGTTGGAATTTATATCGTGAGGAATAACGCCGAGTTGAATCTAATGGGTTGCAGGGTAGGAGGGGGTATATATGTAACTTTTAGGCGACCCAGTTGTTCGTATCGAGAATAATCGAGACGTTGAGAATCGATGAGACGTCGAGAAACGATAAAAAAAAAAAAGAAAAAAAAATTGTTCCAGTGGTATAAACTGGTGGTACTGCTGCTACCAATGGCGAACTTTTTTCATCCTATATGAGAAATATATAAACGATAATTCAAATTTTTTTCTCTGCGTCCCAAATAATTTAAAACAAGCCCACGGCTGCTGCTAACCCGGCATTTTTTCTTCTTTCTTTCTTTCTTTCTTTCTTTTTTTCTCGTTCAACCGAAGAGAAATGCTCGTAATTTTGCAGGTATGTGAAATATATTCGATACCTTTTTTCTTTTCTTTTCTTTCTATTTTACCAAGCTAATAGAAAGAGAACAAAAAAAAATTCAAAGTCGCGATAAAGTTAGTTCGTGTCAAATAATTATTTCAATTCCTTCGAACTAGGTAGACTTTTTTTTTATTTTTATCAGCTTTGAAACATATATATATATATATTTTTCTTTTCTCGAGCTTTTCAGTCGTACGAAAAAAGAAAAAATATATATATAAAGTAATTTCGATTAAAATCCAAGGTACGGTCGTGTTGGTTCGTAGAAAAGCAAAGATTGGTACAAAGCGATTGGCAAGGCTTTTGAGTTGGCAAAAACGGTGGGAGACATGTAGGTTAGCAGATGGACTTTGGTGTCGTGTTAGTCGTCGTTCATTGCTCTGATGGGATGTGGTGTGAACGGAAATTGGTAGAAATACATTAAATCGTCCGTTAGGTTGGCAGGAGGAAATGAAGAGATCGTTACCTATACATTCCTAACGTATTTTCTACTGTTTCTACTATTACCTACCTACATTGCAACCCAAAAACGAATATGTTTTCAAATTAACTTTTTTTTTTTCATTTAATTCATTGATAGGATCTTACATTTACAGTTACACATTCATTATACGAAATTTTATTCAAACAAACTTATCTTATTTAGATTTATTTCAAAAAGATGATGGTTATACATATTTAATGCAACTGAGAGTGATTTGTATTCTTTGATTTTTAAATTCCACTCGCATTTTGATCCTTTTCTTTCTTTTATTTATTGTATATTTTCAGGTATAACAACAACTATTTATTTTCGTTGGGAAAGACTTTCTCGAAATGATTTTAACTTTAATTTAATTTAATTTTATTTTATTTTATTAGAGAATAAATTTGAAATAGATAAAAATGAAAATTATAGTAATAACTTTTTCTGTTTTTGTAGAAGGGATAGAAAAAATTGTGATTTATGTTTTAGATTTTTGAACTTCACTCGCATTTTTATTTTTTTCTCTATTCTTTTTTTTTTTTTTATTGTATATTTTCACGTATAGTGGCAGCAGAAACTATTTCTTTGCGTTGGAAAAGATTTTCTCAAAATTATCGTCTTATCATAACTCTATCCGTTGGTTTTTGATCGATGCTCTTTGGAAACTTCATTTTAACCAGAAGTAATCTTTGTTCGTACCTTGGTAACTCTTCGTATACCTGGGTTATGAGAAAATTTCTTACCGATAGGTAAATGCATACGTACATACGTACGTACGTGAAAGATGAATGGGATCCCAAGGTTATAAAGAATTTAAAAACCAAGAAGAAGAGGTGGTTCGATTTTGAGAAAAAGATTAATGCATTGGAGATTTTTCTTTTGGGTATCTTTATATACTTCTTTCCTTCTTTTTCTTTTCTGTTTTCTTTTTTTTTTTTCTTTTATTTTCCCATATTTCTTAGCTACCTTTTCGTAAAATTTTTATACCGGGAAGAAGAACCATCACCCCTCAACGAATAGATTAATAGAAAAGTTAGACGTCTGTATTCCTTCCAAAGAATACTTAATAAAACTTATGCGTTATAACGTATAATATATACTAATTTTACCTTCCTTGATTTATGTAGAGAAATTTCATTTGATATAAACGGTAAGAATGATTAACCTATGTTTCTTTCTGTTCTTTTTTGAAATTATATTATGTCATAATTACTTTTGGCACGGTGCACTTATTTGTTTATCAATTAAAAAAAAAACAAATTTATAAAAATCGTCCAGTTTTCCAGGGCATACCCGAAACAATTTTTTTTTGCCGAAACGATTAAAAGTTTCGCGCATGAAGTTTATCTTCGTTAAAATAATACCGAGCATGGATTCAAATTTGAAATATAAAAAAAATATAAAAAATAAAATAGAAGTAGAGGTAGGACTAGTTTGTTAAAAAAAAAGAAGAGTAAAAAAACTCGAACAAATTTTTAAATCGTCCGTAAGAGAAAATGAATATAAAGTAACGAAAAAAGGAAGAGAGAGAGAGAAAGAGGAGGAGGAGGAGGAGGAGGAAAAATAGAAAAACAAAATAAAAATCCAAAAGAAAAAAAAAACTAAAAATAAAGGAAAAATAAAAATCAGAGAATCCACGAAATCGGAATTCTCGTGTGACCGAGTAAATTCTGTTTCACGGTGTAAACTCTATTTCGCTTACGGTTCCTGCCCGGACGCGATACAATTTGTTTCCTCGTTGGATGGAATTCATCCGTCATGTCAAAAAAAAAAAAAAAAGGAAGAAAAAAATATTTCGTACAGATGATTCAATACGCGTTCGATGATTGTTAAATCCTGTATGTCTTCTGTGTGAGAACTTTATACAAAAAAATAAAAAAAAAAAATTAATACTAAACGAAAAAAATAATCTTTTTTCTTACGTAAGAAATTAATTAAATTACGCAAACGATTCTTCTTCGTTTAGAATATATTCTATATACACCAAAAAATTGAAATATATGCAGTTTAATTTTTTCTTTACATTTTTTCTTCTTTTTTCTTTTCTCTTAAGGCAGATAGAAACTTTTTTTTCCAAGCATTTGTTACCCGGTCTACGCGTATTAGGTTGAGAAATTAATTCGTTGCATCTAAATTTTCATCTTTTCTTTTTTTTTGTCAAAGAATTTAATAGTTGCTTGAAATTATTTCGAAGAATAACACAGATATCTGTTCAAAACAATACCGAAATAATTTCTCTACGTATAATTTATAGTGTATAAATATATATATGTATATACGTAAATAAGTGAGTTAGTATTTGACTTGTAACAATATATCCGAGCTTTTATGACAAAATTATGTGTAATTTGAAGGGAAATGTCGCTTGTTACCCGATTGTCGTCCGCAGTATGATGCTTCGCTACCGTAATTTTATGCTACTTCGCAGAGATAGGTTTTCTTCTTCTTCTTCTACTTCTACTTCTCCTCATGCATGACTTCAAAAGTGAAACGTTACTCTTGTCACGTCTTGCGAACATATATCACCGCGTCAACTCGGGATAAAAGAAACGAGGAGAAACAAACGGAAAAGGGTGAAAGAGATAGAGAGAAAGAGAAAGAGGACACGCTGCTATAATTTTACTTCTTCATCACGCTGTATAACTTTGTAACTCCTGACTACAGCAATTTCGTAACGGATTTACATCTCGCAAAAGGCAACAACGCACTTCTGTTCAAATATTTTCTTACATTTCGCGTTTTAAAAGCTGCAAGTTTAATTTATTTTACTCTCCCAACCTCTAACTCCTTTCCCCTTTTATCCTTCATTTCATTTAATCTCTCGTAACGAACTCATCCTTTTTCACTTTGTTATCTTTTTTTTTTCTTTTCAACTTTCTTCTTCCTTTTATCATCTCGATTAGAAAATTTTCTCTTAGGTGCTCGTAAACGACGATTCTAATCTTCAATAATTATTCTACGATGTCGGTAAATCTTCGGTAAGAACAAAAACGGGTCAGGTTATCTGAACCTCTTATTCCATTTATTCCTTATTTTTCTTAATACTTGAAGTTATTTTTCTATTTTATGTTTTCTTTCTTCTTCCCATCTCCTCTTTTTTTCATCTGCCTTTTTTTTTTTTATTATTCCTTTTCCCTTCTCAACGGAAGGAGAAGGTTCATGCATTTTTTTTCCTCAAGATTTAAAGGCTGCATTTAAAACGCTTCATTACAGTCCAACACGCGCGTGCTGCACCAGCCGCGGCCGTGGATTATGCATCTCTCATTTGCCCCTGGAATATGCTCGACGATTTAGATTGCACTACTCGGTTGCAGCAAGTAAAGATTAGAGAGATCTCGTCCTTCTCGTTGTATTTATGTATGCATGTATATATACATATTTATATATATATATATATATATATGTAACATTTACCTAGATACCTACTATTCCGTGTTGTGTTGCAAACCGAACAACGAGTTTTCCTTATTCTATGCGTGAATCACTATGTTCCCTTTGGATTTGTCATGCTTCTCTAACCCCTTCGTGCAATTTGCATGTTGAATACTGCAAGAAATGGACCGGAGATACTACTCTTCGTATTCTCGAAATTCGTCTTATCGAAAAGTTGAAATTTCTAAATCGTACGAGAAAGAAAGAGAGACAGAGAGAGAGAGAACAAAGTTTCGATGGGGATAAAGGGTACGTGAGTTTGCAAAAAAAAAAGAAAATAAAACAAACTAAAAAACACAAACTTCAAAGAAATTCGACGAATATTTTTATATTCTTTTTAAATCTATTTAAATTTGATCAAGATTTCGTTGATTTTTGTTTATTTCAAAAGAATGTAAAATAATGTGTCAATAGTTTGAACAAAATTTCGACAAATTTGTAATATTCTTTTCAAAAATATTATCGATCGTGACCACAATTATTTATTTCCAAACAATCCCTTTTTTTTCGAGCTTACAAATCGGAGTGTTAAACAATTTGAAATTTTACTTTAGATTATAAACAATTTTCTTTTGATTTCATCTACAGTGAAATCAATGTCCTGGGAATCGTTTGTCCTACCGTAGTCGAATATTTACCGCATAATGAGAGAGCATGCACCATCTTGTCGGAAGCACTACGGGAAATGTTACTTTCTACCAAGTTAGTTACTCTTCCCAGTACGTTTTTGTAATCCTCTTTTCTTCTTTCTTCTCTCTCTGTCTCTCTCTTTCATTTTTTTACAGCAGTCCACTCGGTGTAAGTGGTATGAATATTCAAAAGTCCCTGGGCCAAATCTCGACCGTCGGAATTAGAATAAAAGTTTTACGCTCGGTTCACGTCGTACTACTTGGTGGCAGGGGTAGGGGGATGAAAGGGGGATGAAGTATGCGTGTATACATACATATATCTATATGTCAGAGAAATTCGAATTCGTGCTGATGATTCGCATTGTTTTTTCTCCCTCGTTCCCTCTCGTGCAACCTCAAAAGCATGGTCTTTTCTTTCATTGCTCTTTTTGCATGTTTTTCACCTGCAAGGTATGCCTCTTCGACGTTGGATTTCATTAAATCGGCTATAAATTCGAATTTATGAAACGTGACATTTTCGACTATTCTGTAAAACAATAGTTTTTCCAAAAAAATATATATATTCGTTTCTACACATTTTATCTGCATATTTTTTCATGCGTGTATGCGTTTGCATTTCACAGTTTTTCCTTTTTGAGCTACGTCCAATTGAATTCGCGTATTGTTTTACGTCGTGGCAACGGCGTTATTCTACAAGGGATGTGATGAGTGTGTGGGGTGGAGGGTTAGTGGACGAAAATATTTTACATCGAAAAGAGATTCGAATGTTCTGTTTTTTTAATAAATTTTATTTTATTTTATTTTATCTTATTTTTTTTTTTTATGTTCGCACAACAAAAAGAGAAGAATTATCCCTGCGTAAGGAGAAGGAGAAGATCTCTTCTTCTTTTTTTTTTCTATTCTTTATCTTTCCTTGGATATGAGGGGCGCGTGTGTGTAGATGAGTGGTCTTACCGTTTGAGTACCTCGGCTCAAAGTTGAAAGAAGATGGAGGAAAACGTGGAAACGAAAAGTAGGTTTAAACGGCTATCTGGAAACTGAAAAGGGAAAGACTGGACGGGGATGGAGGGTTCGGGGTAAGAGGAAAATTGTATAAAGAAAGACACACGATTCTCTCTGTTTCCTCCAGAGACGTTACTCCAAGATGGCTTCCACTTTTTCTCAAACTCTTCTTCCACCATATCACCTCCTTCCTTTTCCCTTCCATCCTTCTCGTCGTCGTATCTCTATACTTTTTCATACTGATTGTGAGAGAAGAACTCTTTCAACTATCCCGAATGATTCTTCCTATATATATATATATTTGAAGCGAGAAGGAATGAAATTTTTACTTGTATTGGTTTTTCTGTATCTCTCCTCCTCCCCTGCTTCCCACCCACCTACCTCTATTATGATTTTCGTGAATGGTCTTACTTAAATTGAAATCGTTTTTAAAATTACGTAATATTTTTGAAAAATTCGAGCCAATATTCGCGATAGAACATTTTCTATCATAGATTTTAAGTTTAACAAAAAAAGCAATGATTGTTGAATAATGAACTTGAGTGTTTACAGTCGTATCGGTTTATTTATTTATTTTTGTGTACATAACATTCATTGTCCATGTGTATTACAATTAGTTTTACCGAGAGAAGATAAACGAGAGGACGGTGAATATTTTTTTTAGTCGTCTTTCCTGTCCGCAGTCGAGACTTCTATTTCAACCGGAGCCAGAAACGTACGAAGAGAATAAAATAAAGAGTAGGAGGAGGAGGAGGTGGAGGGTGGAGTAGTAGTAGTGGTAGTAGTAATAGTAGTAGTAGTAGTAGTAGTTCTGGCTAAGTTCGGGCTAGTATTTACATCGTTGCATATTTCACGAGGGACAAGATGAAAGAGGTGACTGAGGTAAAGACGACTGGAGGGAGCCGGGGTGGATGGGAAATTCGTGATACTCCTTATTAAACGTGGAACCGGAGATATAAGTGGTCTACTAGTCTTTCTTTATTTTATTTCTGTCTCGAGTTTACTTCTTATTTCGCCAAGATTTGTTTTCTTTTTCTCTCTCTCTCTCTCTCTCTCTTTCTACCAATGAGAAAAAGAGAGAATAAATAGTTTCTTTTTCTTAAATAAAAATTAATAAGCAATTTTATTGTTACGTGGATAACAAAATTATTTTTAATCTTTCTACGAGAATAATTTAATATTTCATTAATCGATTATCGTCAACAAGAAGAATATTAGAATATTAGAAAAAAATCAATTTGAAGTGAACAGGCTCGAATCTATCTATCTTAGGTTTATACCACGCATTTCAGTTTGGTCTAGACAATTCGGACAAAAGGTAAAAAATGAAAAAATAGAGGGTAGGGGCGGGGAAATCGTTATATCGATTTTCTTGTACGAGAGTTTGGCGTTGGTACTCTTTCCAAAAGTTGCCTAGCTCGTTGAAAGAGCATTTTAATTTTTCGGCCCGTCTCCCCTGCTCCTCATTCCCTTCTCCCCATCGCCCTTTCCATCTTTGGGATATACTATATTAGTCCACTTTCATCGTGCGTTTCATTAAAAATTTTTTGCTTTTTCTCGAAATAACGAAAAGCTGCCATTATCGTTAACAGACACATTTTCGTTTCGCAATATCTGGTAAAAAAAAAAGATAAAATTGTATCGATTTAAACAATAAAGCTAAAATCTGATGAGTTTATTATTTTTAAAAGGTTCGACCATGCATCCGAGGAATCAGATTAACGTTTCTGGGTTATTCCTATTTCTTTCTCGTCATTCGCGTATTTGTTTTATCTTTTATTAAATATTATACCTCGTTATCCTCGTATACCTCGAAAGATTGAGCACGATCGAATTGGAATATTAACAATAAAAGGTACATAGGTTGATAAGTAAAGAAAAGGTTTTCTTGTTGTGAAACGAATGTTTATTAATAGTTAATAGACACACACACACACACACACATAAACATAAACACAAACACATACATATAACAGAGAGATCATGAACAAATATTCGTTTGAACAAATGTATAGACACATACTTTATCATTTATGTTAATATATTCATATACATAAATAATATATTGCTTGAAATTCTATTGACGCAGGAAATAACGAATTTCTAATTAAAATATCGGCAATACTTTGTAAGCCATCAACTTGTCCTTGTAACGATCCACTGTGTTGGAAAGTAATCAGATTTCTCTCTGCGATAATGTATCGACGATGTCAGCGAGAAACGCTATAGAACAATTTCAATTTAAAATGAATTTTCATAGAACAAAGCCAACGAATGAGATTGTCGGAAAGATATTATTATATTATTATTATCTCTAAATTAAAAAAAAAAAAAAAAAAAAAAAACAGGAAATTCTTTTTCTTTTTTACTTGAACGTATAGAAAATACGCGTAACTATTGTGTTGTTACGAACATAAAATGATGTTGTTAGAATAGTAGGAGTAACGGTATCACCAACATCAGATTCAACGTGAAATTCTAAACTTAACTCTGTTGTGGCTCTTCTAATCCGATCGACGCACCGGCAAATTATTCGATTTAGATAATCTCGTTACTTTTCGTGGGTAACCAAGATATCGTATTACCTCTCTCTTCTTTGTGACTATACATGTCTATTTCTATATGCATTTTGGTATGATATATATATAATAATAATTTTCAAAGTATATTTATTACTAAGTATATTAATTTTAGACCAATATAACGAATTTTGATTGCACCATTATATAACTATATTAATTTAACGATATAAATATTATCCTTTGTATTATACGAGAATTTATTTATTTCAATATTATATTTATCGATAAAAAAAAAAATATGTTAGATCGTATAAAAAGAAATTTGTATTTCCTTTATAAATATATTATATAATATTTAAATATCGTCGTGAACAGAATAATGATTCCGTGCGCTTTCAAATATTCCATAAATTTAACGATACAATACAATGGATTTTAGTTACACCATTATTATTACTTTACAAACTTTATCTCTTGTATTAATATTTTCTTTAGATATAGTTTTATGCAGGAAGATAAAAATGATACCGCGATAAAGGATTAAATCGATAGTAGTAAATAGAAGGTGGTAGTTGGTAGAGGGTTAACACTCCCTTCCTTATAGGGAAGACTTAGATCAGGTGACAGTCGAAAACGATGCGATAAACGCCTATTCCATGAAACACCCCCCCCACGTACGGATGTCGTGCCGAAGATAAGCACGAGTTATGGTTGGTTCGAGACATCCAACCGATACTGGTACCAGCGTTCCAGAAGCAATGATAAGCCTTCTCTCGATATCGAACAATCATCGTGGATTAGAAAGCGGCTCTCCAGTTATACCTGCTTATTGCCTCCTTCTCAATACCTATCCTACCCCTCTCTCCTTCACCTAACCTTACCTCTGCAAATTTTCTTCGAATCCTCGAAACATTATCGTTAACCCCTTTAATACCCGGTTGTCGATAGTGGAACGTATAGTTTAAGATGGGCTCATGAGATTTTCTTCCTAATCTAAGAATCTGTGCAGCTTAACGAAAGAACGGAAAAAGATAATAAAATTTTTTGTTCTGATATTATCAACATTGTTTATTTATTATTAAAAAATATACTATTATTTTTTTAATTTAATTCTGATTTTGAGTTACGGAAATAATTAAAATAGAAAATAGATAGACAAAGAAAATATTTTGTATTATGTTTTAGCATTCGTAGAATATTTATTCCAATGTTAAAGATAAAATGTTAATAGGATTAATTTGTATTCTCTTTCTCGTAATTGTATTTTTTTCCCCCTGTGTCACACAGCTTTCTAAGTATTTATTCACAAACGTGGTTTTCAAAGAGAGACAAGATATTCGATACTCATAGCTTGACGGGGAGAAGTAATAGCATTAAGTTGTATCTCGTGGGTCTTCGTTCGTTCGTTCGTTCGTTCGTTCGTTCGTTCGTTCTTTGGTATACTCGGAGCAGTAAATGCGAGACAAAAGGAAGAAAAAAAGTATATCTAGAAGTTTACTCTTGTAGTTTCATGAATCTCGAGCGAACCACAAAGTGGATTTGTCAGGTAATAGATCACCCCCAAGAGTTAACGCTTGTTTACCATAGTCTCTTCGACGTTTGATCAAGAAACTGTCAATTTTAATCCTACGTTACGACACTTTTAATATCTCTATTGTAAAATTCAGATTTTTCACGATAAAGAAAAAAAACCTTTAACAATTCGAAATTTTCCAGACCGATTAAGATCAAATTTATAAGCTTCATAAAATCAAGAGAAAAATATAAAAACTTTCTCAAAATTCCTCTCCTATAAAAAAGAATGATCAAATTAAACATTAGTTGAAAAAATCGTTCGAGTATCGATCGAAAACCGTGAAAATAACTACGACGAAGATATCGAAAGAATATAAAGTACGTTTTACGGGATTAGGTGATAATCGTTGTCAGTTGAAGACATTTCGTTGGTATCTTTGTTTGGAGATGCCTTAGGGAAGTGGAAAAGAAAGAAGATGGCGTTAAAGTCGCGAAACTTCATAGGAAACACGTACAGAGAGAAAGAGAGAGAGAGAGAGTGAGTCACAAAGTGCATTCAAAACCAGTTTCGCTCGTGGGGAACGCTCTTAATGCAGCCACCCACTGCATACATGCATATATACCGTAGACTACAACGCTTTCCTTCGTTGGCTGGATCCTCCACTTTCTTCTATGTACATAAAACCATACATATACACATACACATACATATATTTATATATATTTACCGCGTATACACGCATATATATATATACATACCAGTGTATCTGGAAATGCTTATGCCGACGTTTATGCTCTGCTGCTACGCCGGCATTATTACCTCTTCTATTCAGACCACCACCATGCTGCATCTCATGCCTAGGACATATACCTAAGTTCCAAGTATACGCATTACGTTAGTATATGTTTGTATATTTGTACGTACGTACGTACGTCGTACTGATTCGATAGAAAGTGCTGCTAACGTTTTCTCCCTCTTCTCTTCCTCTTTCTTCCTTCCCCTTTACTATTTCTCCTCTTCCACTCCCTCAGTCCTTCTATTTTACTCGAGGTTTCCTGTTATGGGAAAGAGGGGTGCACTCACTAATACCAACACGTTTAAAAGAGCTCCCATACAGCTCGATCCGCGAAATCGTTTCGTGGTGAATAAGCTTAGAAACGAGACATTGCAGGATAGTGCAAGGTCGCTTCATACTACTTCACTTACTTTGATCATTCTCCATAATAATTGACCAATTTTCTCTCTACGATCAACTTGATTTCTAACATCCTGGCATAACGTTATATCGAATTTTCAAATTATTCAAGAGGTGTTTAATTAATTCCAAACTAGTCGCGAATTATTTCTCATCGGTCGGTTAATAATCATTTCTTGTTTTTTAGTTTTTTTACGTATTGTAATCTAATAACTGATATTTTTACCCAACGAGTATTTTAATCGATGATCGTTCGTGATGAAATTCGTAACGATTGATCTAGATTTCATTCCGTAAGTTTTTTGATTAGACAAAGTTTTTCATTATCTATCGCGAAAAGAAGTTATGAAATTTTCTAATCGATTTTTATATACATTAAAAAATAAGAAAAAAAAAATATATATATATGGAGATACTTTAAGTAATCTTATATCTGGAGTAATGGGATAGATTAAAATGAATAGTTTGTTTTCAAGAATAAACACTTATGAAGAAATTTGAAACGATTGATCGTTTAAGTTGATTAAAAGTCGTACGATTAGACAAATTTTGAAATTGTTTATCTCGCGTTTATTGCTTCTTTTTTTTATTTGAATACGTAGAATATTGTATTTCTTTAAATCGGTTGAAGTGTTCATAATATTGATTGATGTTTATTAATATATAACAAAAAGAGTCTTTTTTTTAAAAAAAAAAAAGAGAAAATAGAGAAAAGAATCCAATTAACGTTTATCTATAATAAATATTTTATGTGTGCATATTGGAGGAGATTCGGTAAACAATGCATAAAGAACAAATAAAGGTATCGAAGAGAAGGAATATCGAAGAACGTACCCTTCGGCAATGTTCTCTTTGAGATAAGGATCCACAGTATAGGTATATAGGTATAGTATTTGATGTATATATATATATATATTGTACGTTCTCTCACACATCTTGAACCGAGACCATATTTACTTGACTAAAGGTAACGGTGAGCCATCCTCTTCGTGTTTCTCCTGGATGAGAAGAACGACCCGTTCTCTTTCTCTTTTCCTTTCTCCCCTTTCTTCCTTTCTTTCTTCCTTCCTTCCTTCCTTTTTCTTCACTTGAAAGCTCTGAACGATTTTTCTTCGTCGAAAGAAGGATCGAGACATCCGGTAATAGGTCTCTGTAACGTTTCTCGCTTTACTTCTCCCTAGCCCTTTCCCTTCTTCTTCTTCTTCTTCTCTTCACACTCTCTCGAAACTCGGTTTCTTTTCATCCAAAGTCTTTGCCCATTTTCGAAGGAAACCTATCGTAAGGCTCGTAAGGAGTAGTAGTATACTATAACTCGGCTTCGTTTCGAGACTTATTTTTTGTTTGTTTGAGAGTAAATGTATATATATTTTTTTCTATATAAACGATTTTGACGTTTCATCGTATCACGATCATGATTTTTCTTTCCTAAACTCATATAATCGTCCTTCTCTAACGAGCAAAGTTTTCAAATACGACGAAGAACTCTCAAACGATCTTTAGGTTTAAACTACGTGAAATAGCGTCTTGTGAAATTGTGTGCAGTACTTAATGGTTCGGCTAATGTATAGACCAATTTCTTCTCAACAAATAATTACACGTCGTCGATTTCTTCGGTTACTTGCTTTTCCCATTGTAACGTTCCAGACGAGTACTTTTACGTGGTTGACTTTTTTTTTCTCCTTCTTTTTCTTCTTCTTCTTCTTTTTTTAATTGTTTTTTAACCGTTTGAGTCCCAAGGAGCGCGATCGATCTGTTGAGATTTTACGTCGAGAAAATCCAGCAAATTTCGAGCATCGTGGATAACTGAAGCTGCGTTACCGATTGTCTAAGTCGCGCGTTCAGTTAAACTTTCTTTACTCTAGATTGAAGACTTTTAATTGTTCCTGACTTCTATTGTTCTTTAATTATCGCTCCACTTAGATGAACTTTTCAAATAAAGTTTTCTTTACTTATCTTTTCTTCTTATTTTTCTTCGTAAATGATATATATATATACACTTAACACGTTACGTATCAAGGATTGGTGTCTAAGCTTTGGAGTGACTGTTCTATCAACTATTGTTATAATAAATCGTATATAAAAACTTTACTAAAATATTATGTGTTAAAAATCATCAACTGTTTGTACAATTTGTCATGAACATATTACTAGCAATTAAATGAATTTTCTAAATGAAAAAATTACTTTTATCTCATCTTGTATTTTTAGAGAGGTGTGTATTTTTATATTATTTTATTGTGCTAATCTTTTAGGTATTATATTGTATAACGACAAAAGAATAAGGGAGGAAAAAATAATAGGAGTGAAAATGCGGTTGGTTTAACGGATTATCACTGACTTACTTTTAGCTCAAGGGGTCCGACAAAGGACGAGTAAAAGGGCGAAAAAATCGTGTAAATCGACCGCATTTGAGCCACTGGTTTTATATCACGTAACAAGTGCCTCCTCTTTCGGTGCACTCATTCTCTTTTTTCTCTTCTTTATTCGTTAAAACGCTTACTCGCGCTAATTGCGGCTGAGCTTTTTCTGTTAATTACACGGTTCCTCATTAACGTTGAATGATACCACAACACTACTACCTTAACGCAACGTACCGTACTGTATCGTATCGTACCATTTACCACAAAAAATTCAAAAATTCTTTTTCCTTAAACAAAATAGAAAATCGGAATTTTTTCAACGATAAGAAATAGGTAATTAAACTACTCGAGGTGTATATGTCTTTTGTTTGTTTTTTCTTAGAAAAAGGTATTCTTTATTTTACAATTCAGAATTAATTACCGAAACAGTCGTAGAAAAGTTTAGGATTTTTTTTCCCCTTAAATTTTTTTTTTTTATGCATATTTATTGTAATTAGGCTTATCACATATTTCAGATAAATTAAAAAATTATTTGTTAATAGTTTCAATCGAATATAATTTATATGTATATAAATCTACTTATTAATTATCTAAATATTAAGAAATTAAAATTAAAATCAATCATTGGAAATTGAAAACAGCAGTTCAAAAGTAAGTCACTGGTAAGAAAAATAGGTCAGCGATACAAAAATAAATCAACGATACACAAGTAGGTCAGCTGTACAAGAACATAGTAATATTCCCATACGTATTGAATGTATTAAGAGAAACATTGGCGAAGGTGTACGTCAAGTCAAACGAGCTTAACGTCGGTACTGTGTATATCTCTCGGTGAATTCTAGGAAATTCGTTATATATGAAATACACATAGAAAAACATTCCTTAATTACCGGCTTAGTCGAGCGTTCAATGTTTTGTTTACGTTCGGTACTCTCCGTCGCTCCTCGGCCGGTGTCGACAACCGAACGTTGTTATTTCGTTGTTAGATTTGTAATTGACCTTCGTGTATGTTCGGTACATGTCGTATCTATTCGTATCGACTTTTCATAATAATCGTTAGTCTTCTTCGAGCATCGGAAGGAATAACAAGGATATTAGACAAGTATGTAATTTATTTCGTGTCGCGTATACGTGTGTGCGTGTTTTCTTCCTATGCAAGTGAGGTACATATGTGAGTGGGTGTGTATAGTGCATATATGGATTCAGTGCAGTTATGGATATGGATATGGATATGAAGCATCGAATATAAGGACATTGTACATCTAATGTAAGCTGAACATAATTTTTAACCTTTTTAACATTTCATCACGCGTGGTAGGATTTTCAATAAAAAATTTAATAGGTAATAGTAAGACGTTGTTGAATTTTTTAACTGGACATTGTATGTACGCGTCTATAATTCACACGAATAACTTTAGGTGCATTCATAGAACTGAAAGTGTGTAAAATATAATCTCGCGTCAGATTTATTTCATAATAATGTATAATCAAGTACATCTAGGCAAGTAACTGTTCTCTTCTTTTATTTATTTTTCAAACACTCGAGTTTTTTTTTATATACAAAAGCGTCTCGACTTGCTGTCGAATCGAAAAAGGCGATAACTTAAATAAACACACGCACACATCCAAGAATTTATAGTTTCTTGTTTTTTATTAGGCGCACAAATCACTTACTCTTTTCTCTGGTTTATCAATAATTATTTAGAACACCTAAAATGAATCATTGTAAAATGATTATATCTTTAAAAAAACCTAAGTTTACCGTGTGAAAAACAACTCACCAAAATTTCCTTGCAATTGAATGAATAGTTCACGAACATATTTGATACAAACATACAAACATTCATTTTTACGTTTATAGATTTTTTCTTCTTTCATACTCTTATTCTTTTTCGAGAGAAAAAAGAATTTTCGTGAAAAATTTCCAAGTTATAAGATGATCGTGAGTTATTGGTGTGACGTTTGAGTGCCGTTTTCCGTCTAGCGAAATGGAAATAGAAGTAGTGGAAAATGTGCTAGGAGGATAGATCAACGCCCTTCTTACTTTTATTTCTTTAGATTTTTCTTTCTCTTTCACTCTTTCTAACACTCTTTTTCTTTTCTACATAACACGGTTGGTATCAATCTCTTTTTATTTTGCTTACTTTGCTCCTTTTTTTGAACTCTCATCGAAACAATTCTTTTCTTTCTCCGAACGAAACACAATTGCACGAAAAATAATTCACAATCATATCCAACAGGTTTATTATTTTTATTAAATTATGTTTTCTCAATAATTGCAATCGCTCGAGTTAGACTTTCAAAACATGGTTTCATTTAAACTAGAGTACAATATGTAGTGTCAGGAATAAATAGAATTTTGAGTTTTCTTTACGCGATTAAAATAATCTTTCTGTTATCTCGACAAAGATATATATCCATGGAAAAACTATAGTTGATAGTACGTCATAGTGAGTATTAATGACTCGTCGAGTATTGCGAATTTATGACTGAAATATAAAGCACCATGATCAGCCGTTGACGTTTTTAATCTAGGTTCGATGGTTATAAATCATTCGGATTATACTTGTTTTTTTTTTTTTTTATGCTCGATTCGGAGCAAGGTTTCGGAGTTTCTCGACGTTACCATAAATTCATAGGGCGAAATAAAATAAAAAATAAAATTTTCTAAAAGAGAAAAAGAGAAGAGAAGTTAGAAATTAAATTAGAACAAATTTTCTCAATCAATTCCAAAATCGTACTAATTAATAATTATTATTTATATCAAACAAAAAAAAAACATGAAACGATTACTGAAACATATCAAACGAGATACCATTCAAAATGGTAAACGATGTTATTCTTTCGTAGAATCAACGATTTTCCAAGGTTTTGTTTGCGGTACAAATAAAAAAAAAAAAAAAAAAGAAGAAATAAAGAAAAGAGAAAAGAGACAGACATTGTCTTGAGAAGTTTCAAGGATCGTTTTATCGGGGTGGTTAAACTTATATCCGGGGTGAGGGGGTAGTAGTAGAGAATAGGTAGGTAGGTCTTCTACACTATTGGCGAGTTTCCAGGCGCCTAAGAATCGGTTGCTGAGATTAGTTCCTACTCTTGACACGATCTACAATGGAAACAGTGACGTATAGCAAAGGCATTATGGTGCCCGGCTGTCTGCTTGCATACTACTTAAGTATTCTATCGAGTGCTTTAAATTCTTGAACACGACCCATGTTTCCTATCGAGCCGCCTTAAATTCTTGATCAGTGTTACCCCACCCCTACCCCAACTCCTTTCCTCCTCCTCCTCCTCCTTCCCTTTCGCCCCCATCGTCACGCTAAGTTTCGTGTACATAACATGTATGTACATAGTTCTGTTCCTTTCTTGCATAATTTGGAATCATATGTCCGAACGTTATCGATTAGATTAGAAAAAAATAGTTTGTTTTTGTGTGTTAATTATTTATTACGAGGTTTGATATAACTCATGCATAATAAAATCAATTATTTCATTATATTTGATCTCTGAAGATATTTTTACAAGACAAGGAGAACAACAACACGATAGACGTAAACAACTGGTATTATTTTTGTAGAAACTTGTTAATAATTCATCGAAGTTTATTTCGTTGTTTACGAAGCTGTTTATTGCAACTAAAGTTAACGAGTGTTTGTGGAAATACATATTGGATTATATTTATTAGAATAAAGAACTTATCGAGTCAAGGATTATTCGATTGATGCAGATATTTAGCATTCAGGAGGACTGACTTTTATTTATCACGTTGGTATAATCTGATAATACATATTAATTAGACGATCATGCAATATCTCAAACGTTACAGGTGAATAAATCTTATAGTTGTAAAAGCAAGTATAATTTATATCTTATAATGTTTTATATTCAACTAACGTTTATATAAAAACCTACAAACACACGTAAATATTTTTTTTTATTAGGTTATTTATTTTTTCGCTTAGTTGTACGTTTTATATTATCCTTTTTATATTTTATTAGAAGATAGGAATATAAAAATTGGTTTAGGTTGTACCACGTAAAATACTCGTAAAATAGATTCGACATTTGATTTGAAAAGGGAAAATTGTTTTCTCTTTTTAAGGGAACGTATATTCCTTGGTATTTTTTTCCGAAAACAAGAGGGTGTAAAGCATAAAGAAACAAAGTTTTCAAACGAGTGTACTTACTTAGAATTCTCGCGCAGCATCCCAAAGAACAAACCGCAAAGCGCAAGTAGAGTGCATGCGCGTGTTCACTCGCGCAAGGAGAGATACGACCAACTCGAAGTGAATTTGCTTGTAATAATGTATATATCTAGTAGTAGTGGTAGTAGTAGTAGTAGTAGTAGTAGAGATCCTAGGTATACCTTCCTAAACTATGTAAAGACGCACGTAGAGTAGCTGAAGGTACACTCGTATTCCTAAGTCTATAAATCGCAAAGGATTTTCTGTAGTCTGAAGGGGAGAAGAGTATAGATCTACTTTATAGTTTCTACCTTTCGTGTAATTTACAAAGATGTAGAGAGTGTTAATTTGCATCAGGTAAAGATTTCACTTTATACCTTTATCCTCTATTCTGTAAGTGATAAATTTTTTTTTCTCCTTCTTTACATAGTAAACAAGATTAAAATGTATTATTAATTGTAAGAAGTATCGAAAACATTCACAATTTTACTCTTAATTTTAGATGGAAGTATATTTCGTAGGATTTACAAAAAAAGAATGAACTTTGAGATTTGATATATATGATTGTATTAGAAATTCATTTTAATTTTGTTTTTTGGTCTAGTAAACCATAGGTTTTGGATGGATTACAAACAAATGGTTTCATTAATCTCAATGATTATTCTTTTCAATGCGTAATTTTAACAATAGCTAATTATTTTTTATTTATTTATTTATCTTACGTGATAAACCCATTTTGTTGGAGAATATGTTTTTTAAGGAAGAAATTGATTGAGAGAAGATATCAAAATGATAACTATAAAGATTTACGTAATATATCTATTTGTGTATTCACCTCGAACAATTGTGACTTTAAAATTCTAATCGACGATTGTTGTAAAATATAAAATACGAATCTAATTATCGAATATTTATAGTTACTTTTTTCTTTTGAAAGAAAACAAGTCCACGGTGTAAAGTACAAAAGTTCGTGAAATTAGTAACGACCGAAGTTTCGAAGTCGATATAAAGAAGAAGAAGAAGACTAAAATGAACAACATTAGTTTACGAATACCTATAATGACCAATATTATCGACAAATATTAAAATAAAAACTAGAAATACAGGAGGAGAGAGAGATCGGTGTAATAAATAATGCATGAACTTGATTATCGATAAAAATAGTGAAATATTATTTACTTGTAATGACGTTTAGTTACTCAAACGTGATTATTTTCGATAACACGCTAAAAGGTTTTTTTTATTTATTATTCCAGTTTCTTTTTTTTTTTTTTGTTTCTTTTTGATTTATTTTTCTGTTCTTTCAAATACTGTATTATACCTTGGTAGATTTTTCCAAAGGATTCTCATTTTTTAAGCTTATCTTTCTATCCATGAAATATACCAGCTCGTTGTCCCTCGAAGTAAAATAATTTAATGACCCTTGAACAATAAAAGTAGGAAAGAAAAAAAATAAAACACGAGTAGGGGATCATTATCTAATTGCGACGTTCAGTGAAAAATTGGGCTGACATGAGCGTTCATCAAAAGGGGTCACTGAATGCTTGGAGATCCCTATGCTATTATAATTTATTTAGATCGATTTAAGTAGTTTAACTTCCCGTTTAAACGATGATCATATACTTGTGTTGTTCTCCTTGTGCTATACGTGCTTGCTTGCAAATTTCGTAATATACATATATCGATATATATATTTTGTGTTGTTGCATATTTAACGTATTATTAATCTACATTCGTTTTTTTTTCTTAATATTATACTATTTGTACATTTAAAATATTTCATATATTCAATAAAAGTTAAAATAAGAAATACGTAGCAAACAGATTTAAAAAAATAAATATAAAAAAAAAATAAATCAAAGCACATTTAATCAACACACGATTGAAGTGAAACTTCTTTTCGTTTTTCGTTTCCCGTAAGTTTTGCTAATCAATATTTCCCCGTTTCTCTCTCTTCCTCCCTCATAACTCAAATAACGCGTACACCTTGAACCTTTCCACTTTACGTATCGTTTGAAAATTTTCCAGATAAAATTTTATTTTAAAATAAACAGAGAAAAAGAAATCAAGCGCGTGTTGCTGGGCAATGTCAAAGTCCGATAAGATGTTGCAATGTATTTTTTGTTTCTTTTTTTTTTTTTGTTTTTGATAAGACGCATGCACGCACGCATGCACGAAAACAACTCGAACAGAACAAATTTATTCCAGTTACGTTTTTTTTATTTTTTTAAATTTCCTTTGAAATGATATCTTTATCAAATGTTGTGAAATAAAAACCAAGAGATATTTTTGTGCGGTCATCGAGAAAGGGAAAGGGATAGGGAAAGGGTGGGAAATGTTAATACATTAATTTTCATGAATTCATATAAAACCATGATACCATCACACGAATATACAATAAAACTTTATTTTGATCGTCAAAATTGGAACGATGTTGAAAAAAAAGGAATATGAAGGGTTTGCGAATAGGGTCGATCTTTTGCTTGCGCATACCTCGGTAGCAGCTGCGAAACGTTGAAAATAAATAGAAACAATCTCTTTCCTGTCAATCGTCCACTGTGAACGTCCATCCTGTTGATTTATATTCATATTCGAATATATTACAAAACGCTAGTGCCACGTTTTTCTACCTTTCTTCATTCGATCGTTCATTGTACTTTAACACTTGTTATTTTTGTTGCTAGTAGTAACGATACGAATGAATTATTCAAAGGAAAAAAATATGAAAGATAGAGTTAGAGAGGTCAAAGAGCAGTATTTTATAAATGCATTTTGTATTGTTACAAATATTAGAACTTTATAGACAAAAACAAAAAAAGAAAATGAATATCAAATGTTTGATTTGTTTCTTTTTTTTTACATCGATTGCTTTTTTCCGAATAAAAATTAGTTTTCCTCTGTTACGGATAGTAAATAAAATATAAATTATTGTTCAAATATTGATTATAACATTTCGTATGGACAATAGAAACAAGTTTTATTACAGAATCAAACAAAAATAAATTTCAATAATAATGTCGATTGAAATATTATAGAATAATTGAAAATAATCGTAGGTTTAGATTTTTTTTTATAAAAATATCTGTCGCGTATGGTATTTTCATCGGTTTTCGAATTCAATTCAAAGGAATGGGAAATATTGGTTTGGTTGAAAAAAATAAAATCGGATTTTTGGCCACAATTCAATGTGAAAATTTAACATTTTTATTTCCACCAATTCAATATTTTATTGTGTTAGATTAAAGTGTATATCTAAAGAGAAAAAAAAGTGAGAGAAAGATGGGCAGGGGGTGACGGTTTGTACGTGACGGTAAATTTAGCAATGTAAAATCAAGCAACGTGCTCTGTTGTAATAATTTTGTCCAAATTCGTGTTACTAGGGACGTTATAGAATGTGGTCAATACGCGTTTAACTGGTAATGAAATAACCACCCTCGAGATGCAATTGGGATGCAACGTTCTCTAGCTTTACCGTAGGGGGGGGTGGGGGGGGAAGAGGATTGGTGCACGTATGCAAATGCATATGAGGGAACGAACGTAGCGTATAGTTTAGGATAGTGTATTGGTGCACGTGCACGATCACGTGTACTACGTTATTTTAGAGCGAGAAAACGTTGCTTGCACGTATTCCCAACGATTCTCTTCCTCCTTCTCCTTCTCCTCCTCTCGTCATCATTCATTGAACTACACAACCGACAGGGGAGTTCATTATCGGCATATCCTCGGGCAAATCTCTTGTATATACAGATGAATCATTCGTGCGAATCACTCAACGTACCAATGCCTATGGGGGTATAATATGCGCAAGTATTCGTGGGAATATCAGATAACCGAAAATCCTTCTCATCTTTATGATCACAACCAACCCTTAAATCTTCTCTGGTTTTAACCAATGATTTTCAATTTACCATTTGTATTATCTCCCTTTTTTTTGTATTTTTTTTTCATTATTCTCTCATTGTTATTGGATTATCAGAATATTTACAAATCTATCAATAACGTTTCATCGAAATGTAATATGTATTATATTTTTTAATACTATCTTCGTTTATATAATACGAGAAAAATCAAACGATCATTAAATTTCCTCCCTGAATATTGTCGATTAATAATTTTCCACGAAGATTTGGTTGAATGATAACGAATTAAAGTATTTTTTGTGTTGTTATTGTTTCTTCTTTCTTTTTTAGTATTTTTATTTTTCGAAAACATTTATCGTAGGGATTAATTGTATAGAAGAGATTTACATTGCTACCAATACGATATAGTCCATAGTAGTAGTAGTAGTAGTAGTCATACACTTTACATAAACGAAATTATTGTTCATAGCTTCAACAAATATTTCACTGTTTGTTTTCGCTGTTAGTTGATACAAATTTAGCCCATGGTCGTTGTTAGATCATTTCGAATAGAAAACATTGCGAGTTACTGAATCGTGTAGTTTACATTCTGCTTCGATTATTTCTCTTAAATCTCGTTAGGTTTGTAATAGTCAAGTCGATATCAAATAAAAATACGTTTGTATAAAAATTCGTGATATTAATCAAACAAACAAACAAAATAAATAGGAAAAAGGATAAAAAGAATAGTAATTAAAATTCATAGCTTAACCAGATAATAGGGATTAAGGAATTAATCGACTAAATACAACCAATGATCGAGTTGACATAATACGTATAACTCATTCTTATATAACTTCTTGTTTTTTTCCTTTTTTTTCTCAAGGTTTTGCTACTTGTTGCTAGCGAAGGACGCGTTGATCACGTAGACGACGATGTCTGTGTGTTTTTTTTTACCATTGATGTTAACTCGGAATGCAGAGTTGTTCTACGTGTCGTCGAAGAAACCACGACAGACAACAACTGACAATGACATTCGTTAGTTCACGAACAGACACGTGTTATTTTGCGCTAAACAATTGCGACATTTTCTTTTCTTTCCCCTCATACTTCCATCCTCCTCCCCCAAAAGAACTTGACTCGAGAAAAATACGAGAATATAATAATAAGAAAATTGTTGTCGGAGGAGAAGAAAAAGAGAATCCTGTCAGGTGGGTGAAGGCTGAGATGAAAAAGAAAAAAAGATGTTTTTAAGAAAAAGTGAGGGAATCTTTTTAATTACAGCCACGAAATTAGAACTCAACTAGAGAGAGAGAGATAGAGAGAGTGAGTTGGCAATACGCTTTTCATCTCGTTAGAGTGACACGATAATTACGAAGGCCACCGTATAGGCTTGCGGCTACGACGAAACGGGACGCAATTAAATTTTCTGTATTAAAAAAGAGGGATGGCGCAAAAGGGACGTTTTTGGAGGAGAAAGAGGGAGAGGGCGTTACCTTGTTAGCGACTAATAGAAATACGTTTTAATTAGCCCACCGTTATCTCTCTCTCTCTCTCTCTCTCTCTCTCGTATGCTTTTTCCCCTCGCCCTCGCCCTTTTGCGATTTCACATCTCGCAATAACTATCGTTGAGTTTTGAATAATCGACCATGTCAGAGATATTCGTTCCATCGATCATTCCTCTTCTGTTTTTTTTTGGAAAGAACTTCTATGTTCGGTATGTGTGTTTTTTGGAAGGGTAAAGAGGAGATTGTTTTTTTTTTTTGATAATCTATCATACGTCGATAAAGTCTATGCTTGATGCTTCAACTTAATTACAAGATTTCTAACGACGAGAGAGAGATAGAGAGGGAGAGAAATAGAGAAGAAGATAAAAAGAAAAATTGTACGATGATTTATCGTTGATATTGATTTTTCAACGATCTGATTTGTTTGTTTTTGTCTTTTCCAGGGAAAAGACAAAATCTGCATAATAGTTTCGTTCTCTTTTGAGTTGAATAATTGCAATTAATTGAACTGATAGTAAAATCTTCGATATATACCTAATTCTTTCTTTTTTCTCGTAAAAGTGACATTTTTATTATTAGTTGATATTATTTGTTTGACAAAACAAAACTGCTTCTCGATAATAATATCTTCGTATAAATGATCTAGTTTTTTTTTATTCGTAGTTAGGTGTATTGTATGTTTACGATATATACAACACACTGTAGTAATCGTAGCTTTGTTATATGGTTTCTCTTGTGTTAAAATAAAACCGATCAGGTGACGTGATGCATGTAGATACGAACGAGGTATCGAAAAGACTAGCACGTGGTTTGATGTTCGTGAGTTGAAAACAGAGTAGTAGTCCAGTGACGTTAGCTACTGATAACAGGCGAAATGGTACAAACAGAAGTAAACCATTGGTTGATACGATACGAAGAGATTGAACAAAGAGAGAGAGAGAGAGAGAGAAAGAGAGAGAGTATGTGTATATGTGTATTTGTATGAGTTAGTCAGAGAAAGATAGGAAGAAACAGAGAGAGAGATGGATTGTTTGGAACAAGGGGGTTGGATAAAGGGGATAGGGTGCAGAAACGTCGAACGTGAAACCGACAATTACAATCGTGTTGCACATGCTAGCTGCTTTGGGATCGTGTTCGAGGACGTTTTCGAATCATCCTTTGGTATGCACTTGTGTAATGTTATCAATGAAATTCGTGTTTGATTTTGGTTAACAGGAAGATGGAATTTATGAATGATTATGAACGATGACGATTGTAAACACAAGGTGCCCTACATCTTGTAACGTAATAATGTTACTTTATTGTAGTTCTTTTTTTTTATGATTTATCCTCGATCGTTGATACTTTTGAAATCATTGTAATTGATATATTTTATGGTATAGAAAATCAGATAAATTTAATCAATGAATTTCTTTATTTTTGATAATTTCGACGTTTCTTGTTATTGGATTTTGATCGATTGGTTATTAAAAAAATTAGTTTTTTATAAAACGATTGAAATTAAAAAATTGTATAGAATTTTTGAGAGAGAGAGAAATAAAACCAAAACAAATAATTATCCGTTTTAATTAAGTATCAGAAGTCGGTTCCTAGTGCTTGGAAATAAATTTGAGTTGAAGTTTTAGTCCGGTCACGTTTCTAACATTGACTTCGTTGGACGAACTCGTACGGAATTTTAGGTAGTCTCGGTTGCTGCTAGAAAGGTTGTTTTCCTCTTTTTTTCAAAGAAGGTGCTGAGTCGTTTCTTCATTTTGGTTTCGAGGAATACTTATTGCAGAATGATGTACACTTTTGGGTTACTAGTTAGGATTTTTAATCGTGCTAACTTAAAACGATTGATTATTCTTCTTCTTTTTATTCGTCGTAAAATTTTTCTTCTAAAACAGTAATTTAAATAAAAAAAGAAAATAAGGTCATACGCGTAAGACGTTTAATAATTATTATTAAATAAATAATTATCTTTTAATTTATGGAAAATCTTATTTAACACATGCAATGACGTTATTAATCAATAACACGAACCCGTTAACCCGAAACATTAATTAAAATCAGACTGACGCGGTGTTTTTAAGAAGTGTGTAAAATCAAAAAAAAAAAAAAAGAAAAGGAAAGAAACTAGGAAAAAAGTAATAAAAAAGGAACTTTCTTTTCTCCCCTATCACCTTTTATACTTTCGTTTTTGAAAAATCTCCACTGACATCCATTCAGGCAGAAGGTAAATTACTTTTCGTAGGGAAACGGTTTCGTGCGGTTGTCCTTTTACCACCCTTCATCCACCATCCACTTTTTTTTTCTTCTTCTTCTTCTCCTTCCTTCTTTTCGAGTGGTGAGAGACTCGGTTTGAGATTTTTCGAGGAGAATTACGAAAGTTTTCCTTCACTTCGAGGATAATTAATGATTTTTCTGCGACATTTTTATTTTTAGATTAAAAAATAAAACAGAAAAAATGAGAGAGAGAGAGATTATGAGTATAAAAAAAAAATGAATAAGAAATAAAAAAATGATCGTTAAGGTTAAAATTTTTAACTAATTTACTAATATAGTGCTTTGGGTGTTTTATAAAATAATCTTTTTTTTATTAGTATCTCTTTTTGATGTCGTTTATTGGAAATTTTTTACATTCAGAGAGAGAGAGAGAGATGAAGAGAGATTACATTTTGTTTCCTACGTTTTTATTTGTGTATTTGTGTCAATTATTTCTTCTCTCTCTCTTTCTCTCTCTTTCTCTGTGTAAATATACATACTCCTTCATCGAAGAGGTGGTACAAAAATATAGCTTGCCATTTATATCTTCTATAGCACATAAAAATTTTTCAAAAAGTCACACGCCAGTAACAGTGGTCCATCGAATCGTTTGTTCATAACTATTTTTTTTGTTGGTTTTTATGTCTTTTATTACCGTAGTCGTGGTTCACTGAACAGAACGTTTTGTAATTTGTTATACAAACAGAACCGAGGGTAATGATTTTTGTTCATTCTCTTTTTTGTTCTTTCTTTTTTTTTTACGTTTTTTTATATGAAAAAATAAATCATCAACACGAGCAAAGAGAGGAGTATGATGTTGTTGTTTTTTTTTTTTATTTTTATTTTGTGTATTTCGATTTACATATATGCATTTAGGTATCATAAATTAAAGATATCCCCATTTTATCGTATAAACCTGAACGAAGTCCAACTATTAGGCAATGCATATAAAAAAAAAGAAACATAACGAATGAGTTGAGAATAATATTGAAAAGAAAAATAAAATAGGAAGATAGAGAAGAAAAAGGGATACGAGTGGGTGGATGAATTATCACCGATATTTCAAACGTGGGTGGTTACGATATTAAAAACGTAGTAGGTATATCTAAAATGATTCTGAAAAGAAGAGAAAGAAAAAGAGAGAAAGAGAAGAAAAAACCAAGAACTGAGTGATGTAAATTTCTTAAAGGTTCCATTTTTCCAGCCGATTTATTTGTCCTATTTCTCGTTTCCTATTCATTTATTGATCACCGAATGAATATTTTATTCGACATTCAGAAGCAAAACCACAACACGTTTTTAATAGGTTTTTAAACGAGTGAGTGAGTGAGTGAGTGAGGGAACAGCTAGAACGGTAAAAGTATAGTTTAGTATACGCGTGCGTTTGAATTTCGATTGACTCCTTCTGAAATTAGCATTTTAATCGAGAAAGAAAGGTCATAGGCTTCTTTTTTTTTTTATAATAGAGTGATCTTTTATGAAAGAACGTTTGCTTTCGAAGTTATAACGAATCGGATTAAAAAACAGGAAAAAAAAATTAAATTACTAATAAGTTTTTTGTTTGTTTTCATCATCTCGATTAATATTAATCTCTGACAAAATATTAAAAGATTAACAAATGTTAAAAGTGAACGTTTAGTTCGATCATTGGAAACTATATTTGGATTTGTACAGTATATTTCTAAAATAAATTTTATTCACGTTTTTATACACGTTGAATATTTTTTAAATATAGAAACAATCTTTTATCTGTTCAATTTAATTTTGTTTAAAAAAAAATATAATAAAAAAGTGTTTCGTTTTGACTTTTGAGAAACTCGAAACTTTTCAACGTTTTGTTTATTTAATATAATATCAATAATAATAATAATAATAATAATACAAGAGATAATAATTTCAAAAAAAGAAAAAAACAAAAATGCTATATTGATTAAAGTTGGACCTGACGGTACAGAAATAATGAGAATACGATCGATACGTATTGTTCGTGCTAGGTGAAAGTAGATTATCATTAAATGAACCTTCATTAGCATAGAAAATAAAAATAAAAAGATAAAAGATAAAAGAAAGGAAAGGAAAGGAAAGGAAAAGAAAAGAAAGGTGAAACGAGTGGCTGGAATGAGAGTATAAAATGTATTATATGCAAGGTAATAATTCTTTGTCTTTTGATAGTAAGTTAGATAGCATGGGATTTTATGACTTTGGCGTGAAAATGTCTACTGTTAAAAGATATCGATAAAAAGAAAAAAATTCTAATTACGTATGCTTCGAAATCCTCAGTCGTTATCGGGTAAAGGCGAAACGTAAAATGGTAGAAACGTAAGCTAAAATTCGTCTTTGGTGTTATCGTGAACACGATTTTCTCTCTCTCTCTCTCTCTTTTTCTCTCATTTCGATATCGAAAAGAAGAAAGGCGCCTGGCGTTGAGCCAAGCACGAAGAAAAAGAAAGAAAATAAATGAGAGAGAAAGAGAGAGAAAGACAGATATAGACAGCCACGAACAACTTATCATTACCGTTTCTTAATTTATCACCTTGTCGGAAAATTCGACGTTACGCGTTAACTTATCGTCCATTGGTTAAGTGAAATTAATAAATCAGTTATTGGTAGATCTCCGTGATTGGTAGATTTCCGTGATTCATTCGATAAAGTATATCATAAGAGAGAAAATTTAATTTTAGTTATTAATATTACAAAATTAGGAACAGTGTGTGTATATGTCCGATTTTTAATGTATCTTACTTTGAAAATACTTTTATAGCATTTTATTTAATTGATATTTTAATTAATCGATTTAAGTGGTTACTCTATTTATTTTCTACAAAAAATAGGGTCAGATACGAATAAATATTGTCTTATATTATATCATATATTATATAGTTATCGGTACAAATATTTATATCAGAATAACGTCCAGAATTTTATCAATGCATCGAATGAATATTTTTTTTCGATGCAATATTATTTACTTGATTGAAATAATTTTAATTTAAAAATACTGCTAGTGTGTATCTGTGTGTTTGTTTTTTCTTGTTTAAATATAAATCAGAGTAATATTTGTAACCTATATTACATGCCGATATTGATTTCAAAAATATCTATCATTTATTTAATATATTATTGGAAAAAATTTAATAACGTATCAATAAGAAAAATATCAATTTATTTTTTTGTTTTTATATTTCCACACAGAACATTCAATATGATTTAGCTTATTTTCTTTACACAGCTATGACTTATTCATTCAATTGAGTTTATATTTATTTGAAAAATCTAGGAGGAGTACGGCTTGTTCAAGCCCTTGTCAGTGATCATTAATTTTCAATAGTCGTTAACAAGGACTAGTATTACTGGATTAATCGGTAGGATCAAACGTAACATCGTTTTTTGGATTTCCCGCGAGTATTATCCATCGTGGCTTGTTTTGTTCTCAACGAAACACATAATGCAGTTTAGTTTACTTAGAGAAATTAATAGAGTCTATACCATGTGTGACATTTAAAATAAGACGTCTGAATAAATCGACAGTTATCGGTGATGAAATAAATGTTTTAATCAAAACTTAAGTATATAAAAAAACAAAGAATCAAATAAAAAGAGATAATAATAAAAATTTCTACGCAGATCTTACTACATAAAATGCCATACAACATAGAAGAATAAAAATATATCATTTTATTTAAAAAAAAAAAAAAACATGTAGTTAATCTTCGTATTTTATCTATGCGTCTATTTATAAGAAAGATAAAAAAGGAGAAACTATTAAAATAAAATTATTTTCATCCTTGAATTTAAATAAGTATCGTTTGATAAATTTGCTTTTTTATCACCAGTAGCAATTATCTAAGTTATGGCGTATTTTAAATACTACACTCAGCATAACAGATAGAGGGTCCAGTTTATAAACCACTCAAGGTCTTTTTATCTCTTTCACGTTTACTATTACAGATGCATACATATATATATTCACTCTTAATAGATTCCAACATACGATATGATATCGTCGTTTTCTTTTGGTCTCTGATACTCAAGAGTCTTGTTCGAGGTCATAGTTCGAAGTAAGGAGGAGCATGGTTTAGCCAAGAGCGTATTGTGGTCCATTAGGAAGGATCCAGACCTTTATGGCGTGTCAACATACCACTTCTCGTCTACTAATATTCCTCTCGCTGTTTGCATTCTACTCTCTCTATACTAAATTATCCCCCCCGAGGAGAAGAAGAGGTCAGTCATTTTCGAATAAACCACATATCTGGCGCTGTTTCCTCATATTGTGTACCAGATAATAACGCTTGTATGAATCTTACTACGCTATCATAGTATTCCTGTCACGTTATGTGTAGACATTTATTACATTGAAATCTTATAAAGAACTTATTCTTATAATCGTTAAAACATTACAAAAAAGAAAAACAAACTTTATATACAATATAGTTTTTGTTAAATATTGCATTTTCTTCTTCTTTAATCATAATATTAACGTAGAGATAAATATTGAGAATACTCTTAGAATGATTTAATATTTACGATGAAAATATTGCGTTAAGATGTATGCTTATGGATTTAGACAAAACATGTTGATATATTAAATAATGCATGTTTTAACGGTATTAAAAATATATGAACGAGGTGAGATAAAAACGTAGGAAAAATGACACGGGAAAAGGTAAAATAGAAGAAGAACCGGGATGAGAGTTATCGAGCGGATAAAAAAATGAAAAAAGAAACATAGCATGAAATAGAAAAAAAAAAAAAAATACAAAAAAAAGAAAGAAAGAAAGAAGGAAAGGTTTCCCCATAAATAACGGGCCACGAATTGTTACCGACTCGTACGTAATAAATATCGCTTGTCACAATATCGCGTTTCTAAAACCGGTAGCACCCGCGCACATGGTTTGTCGCGAGCGATTTTCCTCCGGACACGTGCGGTACCCCCTATTCTGAAATACCAATACCATGATATATGGAAAATCAATGCGCTCGGGGAACGTTATATTTCGGTCGAGTTATGAACTTTTTAAAAAATTACGATACCCACCATGAGGCAATAATTTTGCGCGATTTTTTCATCTTATTTTTCTTCTTCATTTTTAAAAACTTTGTTTGTTTCTATTTTTATTTTTATTTTTTTTATAATTACACCAGACAAAATTCGATTGGAAATAATACTATTATTATTATTATTATTATTTAATTTCTTAATAAAAACGAGTAAAATTTTGTTCATCCAGTAAATACAATACGTTGTTCACACATGATCGGATTGAAAAGATTCTCGGTCGATTCAAAAATTCGTCAAATTCCATCGTTCTGTATTTTCAAGATATCAAAGTCATTTTAGCTGGGTCTTTCTTTTCAACTTGCTCAGTCTATACAGTACCTACACCCTTCTTCTTCTTTCCTTCGATCACCGTTCAAGTGGAAATCAAGGCGAGTTCAACGACGTGCGACGACGACGTTCCATTTCGATCTAACTCCACACTTTCTTTTTCTTCTTCTTCTTCTTCTTCTTCTTCTTCTTCTTCTTCTTCTTCTTCTATCGACTGAAGTGTTCCAAGTTAGTTGGGATAACAACTGACCCGATTATTTATCTTTTTAACCGCCATGAAATTCCCATTTAACGATCGTTTTTTAGTTTTATTTATTAAAAGAACAGATAAGATGTATTTGGGTATGTATATACCTTTACACGCAAACACACAGATAGATAAATACACAGGATAGGGAGAGAGAGATAGGTATTAAAAGCAGAATTATGAGGAGAAGGGTGCTTACATTCTAGCGATGCAATATTACGTCTGTAAGCATCGTGTCGATCGTAAACAGCAGTTTAGGGCTTTGCTACGATACACATGAGATTCTCTCTCTCTCTCTCTCTCTCTCTCTCTCTCTCTCTCTCTCTCTCTCTCTCTGCCTATTGGCTTTCCAGGGGATTTAATGCCTTTCTCGCTGTTCATTGCACAACTATATATATATACCTATCGGTCTTTACGAACTTGTAAACTCATTACATGGATATAAATTATTGTTAAATCATATTAAAGGAATAGGATTTGATATGCAATAAGCATTGTACAAAGTTAACTTACCTATTCTCGACACGCTCATCATACTATTTGAATTTTAGTACTTCAATATCCGAATCCCAATAGGAATTATGTGATTTAAACTTAAGAGTCGATAATACTCTAAGTAATAAGGACTATAACTGCGGTATATTCGTAGCCATCTATAAATACCAACCATAGTATTCGGATGTTAATCCTACTCGAATGGGGTGTTAATGCAAGCAAAGTCACTTTGAGCCAACATTTTACCATTCGACTAACTGTACTAAAAGCTTTACGGGAACAATGGGTTTCAGGAGCAGAATATTACGTCAGTGCTCTTGCTGGCAGATATTGTGCAATGAAACAAAACTACCAGTACTCTCTCTCTCTATCTCTCTCTATTTTTCTCTCTCGCTCTCTCATTTTCATTCTGTTGCATTCTACCCATCTCTACCATGTTAATTGAATATACAAAGCTAAATTTATGAAATGATCAACACCAGCACTAACAATAACGATTGTAGGATCAGCAAACTCGCATCCTTCCTAACAATTACTAGTATTGATGAAGCTACAAAATTACGGTAGGAAAAACAATATCTGTAATGGTACGCGTACAGGAATAATTATACTACCGGTTCTCTAGATACCTCTTCTTCTTTTTTTTTGTTGTTAAAGCATCATTAATATTTCTCTCACATTAAATTTCTCTATCTCTCTTTCTCTCTCTCTGTGGTTTTCTCTATTTTTCTTTTTCCATTTTCACGTATATATTGTACATGTGTATCTACATATTTACGTATGTGCATCAGAGTTTTTGTTTGAGAATATAATTCAACGTTATCACAGTCGATCTACTACCGGTTCTGTTCGTTTTGATGAATTACCATCGGACCATGAAATAAAAGAGAAACGAAATTGGTACTGTGATTAGCGTTGGAACGTGATAGCGTTAGCGATTAAATTGCCATGCCGTTGAATTTCCCCAATTGTGTGCCTCTCAGTGAGTTTTATATTTGGAAAATGAAGTGACAATTCGACGAATGTATTCGATTCGATTCGATTCGATCGATCGATCGATCAACATTTTATCCCGGTTCCCAAATGACTTTTCACAAAGCTTTTCCCTTTCGATTAGGAAGTATAATTTAAATTATGACGCATTTCTTTTTTGGTCTTTTTCATTCTTAATGCAGATTTTATAAATAATAATATGATCTAACGCGATGTGAATAATAAATTTATCTATACTACCAACTTCTCTTATTATCTACTAACCGTTATGTTTTTTCTTCTCTTGTTTCAGGTAAGCCCAAAGTTAGAATCTTCAAGCAGTTCTTAAAAGAAGATACAATCTGCAATTCGAATGTGGAGTCATAGGGGAGTTCAGTATTCCCTGTTATCTTGAAAGAACCTTTTTCCTGATACGTGTATGTTGCCTCTATTTATTTTCTCTTTTCATAGACGTGCTTGCATGTAAATTCTTTTGTTGAATAACAATGGCTTTACCCCATTCACAGGGTTTAATATTTAAATCTTAACGGATAATCTCTCTCTCTCTCTATCTCTTATTCCTAGTATATCTGTGTCAAAGTTCCTCTGTCGTTTAAAAAGAATGGTTAAAAATAAAAATAATTTTAGGTATATTCGATAATATATTCTTTTAAAGGAATAGATTTTTAAAATTAAAATCATTTTGAATATATTTGATAAAATTCAAACGTGTTTCGTAAAACATAGTGATTTTGTTGTTGTTGTAAAGATTGGTCAGACATAAAACCATTGATCAGATGTAAAAGAAAACTTCTACGTAAATTTTTTTCGAAATTGTAAGAGTTTATAAACTGAAAAGAATTCTTTATCTGTTAAGTAAAACTCGTACACATTGGTGTTTCTAGTCAAAGTAAGCGAGTTAGTTTGAACGCGTATTCGAAAGGTCAGATGATAGAGATCTCGGATTAAACTTTAGATTCTTGGAAATAAAATTAATTAAAATAGTTTGTCTATAGAGTGTAGGTGTGTATCGCTTGATTTCATAAGAATGATGAATCACGACTTGATTGGACATAGCTTTTTCCCACGCTAACACGTCTATTTTGTTGCTTTGATACTTCGCGTATCTTTTCCTTTATTTTTTACGAAAAGAAACTAAAAATAAGAAAAAAAACAGCAAAAAAGAGAAAGAGAGGAAGAATGCGAGTGAAATTTATGAACGCATAGGACATAGAAAATCAGACGATATACGACTACGCGAAAGAAGTAAAATGTAATTTCAGTTAAATTATGTTACCCAGCGTTTTATAAATATAAAAAAAAAGAACATGAAAGGAAAGAAAAGATAGATCGAGTTAGAACCGAGTGCGTAAAATATGTCTCTTTTTAATCAAAATTGGTATAGCATTGTGTTGTTTTCTTTATTTATCTGTCTACCTTGATTAAATCTAAATTAAATTTTACGAAGATTCATTTTTCTCGCATTGCTTTGAAAAATTGTATGTATATATTTTTAAACACTCTCCCATAATCTTTGTTGATTGTATTGACACGAATTTGTAAAGAAAGACGATTTTTTCTTTTTATCTTTCACGTATTTCCTAGCTCGAAGTTTCATTCTTGTATCTCAAATTGCTATGGTAAAGTGAGAAAATAGAATCGAATTTAGGAAATGTTTGGTTATAGGAAAAGGTGTGACAAGTGTGTTGAATATTTACGCGCAATTTGACGGTAGACGGATGCTATCCAGGAAGCAGAACGTTCTGCTTGAAATTTCACTCGTGTACACGGTTCGGAATCGTAAAAGAGTCCCTTAGCTCTCATACTAACAGCTTCGATTTTTCCATTAATGGAAGATCGAACGAGTATGAGGTTACATTTGAATTTAAAGTCAGTTCGTAAGAGTCCCTTCTACGCGATGTCTTTATTAGATTACGAATATGAGACTCGTATCTCGAATGTATATGTCCTGTATGTGTTTTTGTGTGTGTGGGAGGATACGTATGAAAGTTAGTTTGTGTGTGTATGATTTTTATATATATATATCTAAAAGTGCTCATGAATTCAACGTATTACGGGAACGGTTTTACCTCTGGGAAATTTCCTAAATTCCTATTCTCCTATCAGAAACATCTCAGGTATATCGAGCTTCTTTTGCGTAACACCGAATTAAGCTTATACCGTATAATGGTAAAATGGGAAGGAGGGGGGTAGAAGAAGGTTGGTATAGAAGCTACTTAGTCGAGACCTACTTCATTTAAAGTTTCTTCTTTCTCTTTGTCTTTATTCAAGTACTCGGAAATATATACTCTTCTCTTTTTCCCGTTTTTATCGTTTAATCATTTGACGTACCTACCTTACGTTTATACTCGAACTTACCTTTTATTCGAATTTCGAATCAGGTAGATATAAGTCAGAGATAGGAAAATTGAGAAGTAAAAGGAGAAAGAAGAAAAAAATTGAGATGAGAAAATGTCATTTTAACCAGAAAAAAATCCTGGAGTATAGAATTCATGAAGATGATTCTCGCACCTTCCGTTTTATACGATTTTAGAAATAAAGTTCCCTCGTATAAAGCACTTTGAATTCGATGCTTGTCGAGACGTCGGTTATGAATATTATATTTGAAGCACGCTCTCTCGCAAAACGTGCACCATCCTAAAGGATCACCGACCACCACGTGCTTTTTAAATGTCATCGATATAGATCTTCGATCATGAATTACTCAATCATCCTTCCACCTTGATTACCGAATCAGCTACACACATACATACATACATACATACATGTATATACATATATATACTTACTACGTGTTTCCTAGGAACAATGACAAATTTTACGAATTTTCTTTGACAATATTATTTCTATCGTACGATTAACCAATGAGTTAATTCGATTTTCTTTTGTTTTTTTTATTTTTTAAGTAAAGTAAATAACAACGTGAAAAATCGTATCGAGTTAATAGCTTACAAACCATTGCGGAATACAATTAATTTCGTTTTATCGAATAAAAGGAACAAAAATCTGTAAAGCGAAAGAAAAAATAAAAAAAAGTTAAGGCTTAAAATTGATCTACGAGAAGATTTTTCACACTGTTTGGAATGTGTTTTCTAACGCGACGAACGTGGGGAAAAACTCGCGACTCGATTATCTAACTTTTTTTTTTTTTTAACTTGTTTTCCTTTTAACACTCTTAACCCATCATCCCCCTTCTCTCTATCTCTCTCTCTCTCTCTCTCATTCTTCCATTACGTGGAAATTAAAAAGCATTCCAGTTATTCGTCGGACGTTTAATTTCACCGCCACGAAATATTCGGCCTTCTCGAAGCAAATTTTAGATTGAAATCGTGACGGCCAGGAGTGAACAGAGAGAGAGAGAGAAGTGTGTGGTGGTGGGAGGAGGGAAAGGGGATGAGTTAGATGGAATGTAATTAAAGGTGAAGTAATTTTGTCCATTTTTCCTCACCTGTTTCCCTCTCCCGCCATTCATTTTTTTTCTTCTTCCTATCTTTCTTTCTTCTATTTTTTCTTTCTTTTTATTTTTATGAACGTTCGCTTAGATAAAAGCTCTTTCGTTTCGAAAGAGACTGGATAAAAATCCTTTTCTTCTTTCTGAGTAGTAACATCTGGCATGAAATTGAATCTTGAACTGTTTAAAAAAGCCCAGTTGTAAGACTTTTTAACACGGCTCTTATTCGAGAGAAAAATAATATGCGATACTAGGGTTAAAAAGATTAATTTGTCCTTTTGTTTTTTTTTTTTAGTAGTACTTATCGGACTTTTTTTTATACGAAAAGAAAGAGAAATTGAAATGTAGAAATAAAGGGATTACATTGGGATTGTTCTTCCATTATACGACATTTACGATACTAACGAAAAAAAAAAATATGTATTAATAGGAAAAGAAAAAGTGACAAATTATTTTAATTTAATTAACTATATACGTTTCTCTTAATTTATATATCTTTTCTTCTTTCTACGAACCTTCTTCTTATTCTTCTTCCTTTTCCTCCTTCATATTGGTTTAACAACAATGAAAAGAATAATAATAATAATAATAATAATAAATAGAGTATGAAAGAATGAGAAGCAACGATATGATCCGCATCACGTTTGTAATTAGCTTCGGTAACACGAACGTAGTGAACCAGGAGGACAATCGGTGATTTTATCAAACACTGAAGCACGTTTCCAGCCAGTGAGTGGGAAAAAGAGGGAACAGGAGGTGGTTTGTGAAAGGGAAAGAGGGGTTGGGAAGTGAAGAAGGG